>MIEF01008845.1:0-95179 GCA_001870725.1 Taenia solium
ACCACACCACCACCACCACCACCACCACCACCACCACCACCACCACCACCACCACCACCACCACCACCACCACCACCACCACCACCACCACCACCACCACCACCACCATCATCATCATCATCATCATCATCATCATCAACAACAACAACAACAGCATCCGAACTCCCCCTCTAGGTTCACTGTTATGCGCCACACCCAATTTGTCAATCGATTTAAACAATTCTGGCTACACTATACTCCTGATGCAGCAGCCTCGACTCCTGTGATTCCACTGTGACATCAAAACTTGTGCCGCTGAAACGATCGATTTAGCTGCTACTCCTGGATCTGTCACCCATATGCGATTCTGGCAGTTGGTACGCTGAGAAATGAGATAGTTCATACTGCATGTTCACCTCCCCCACAGGTTCCGACACTTCGCCTTACAGCAGTGAATGGCGCAGCCTGCGTCGGCCAGACGACCAATCGGCCAACTCAGTGGCCGTGGAGACCACCTTTGATTTGGCAAACTTTGACGCGAGTAATTCAGGCAACTGCTACTGGCCACTGGCGGAGAGCTTTGCACATATGCAAACGCAGACGGTGTCCGACGCGGGAGACTTGGAACAGTGGTTCAACACCGTGCAGACACAGACATCCACCACTGCTGCCTCTACGCAACAGCAGCAGCAATCCAGCTGGACGTCGCTATTTGCCAGTGATGGGGTTTGTGTGGGAGTGAACACGGAAATGTTGATGACTCCGGAGCATGGAGGCAGTCCATAGGTCTCCAATTTTCTCCTTGTCTTTTCTTCCATTGCCTCTGATAACTGTTCCGGTATCTCTCTTGGAGAGACTTTGGTTTTTGAATACACACATACACCTACGCACAGGCACACATGCATACACAAAATTACGCACGGCTGTGATTGAAAAGGAAAAAGTGAGTTTGATTATTGCGTTTTTTTGGGGTTGGGCAACATGCACGCTCATGCGTGTGACCGCGTCTGGGCTAACTGCTCTATGCAGCAAAGTCGGATTTCTTGACCCGAGGTGGTGCCTTTGCAACTGTTCTGTCTCCGCAGTGAGTGGGCACGTACAGGCGTGGGAGTGTGCAGCATCAGTGGTTTGGTTGTAACAGGCGATTGTGTGTGTATCATTCCAAGTGCAAATGAGGAGCGTAACGCGGGAGGCCCAGACTCCTCCACTCGTTAAGCGTAGTAGGAAGCAGTAGTAGTGTCATTGCTATCCTAGACGACTGACATTCAGGGGAGAGATTGTCTGGTAAATAGTGCTCGTGTGATTGCTATTTTCCCCGTATTTAGTTGGGCATGGTACCCTTCAAACGAAAGGCCAATCAAACCACTTTCCAATTGGACAGGGTCTTCTAGAAACCCAAAAAATGAGGTCCAAAGTCTGGAGTGTTTCAATGGAGGCCCTGAGCAGGTGCTATGTGACAGGCACTTCGGGGCGTTAGTTAACGCTTTGAATATTTTCCTCCACTGTGGAGGGCGTGTTTACTTCCGCCTCGCGATTCTGCATTCTACATTCTAATAAGGTTATATGACTGGTGGCAGAGGAATGGCGTTTTGTGACCGTTTACTTTGTATTATAGGGGTGGCATTTTTGCTCAGCATTGGTGCCAATCAAGCCATGTTGATGCTGTTGGAGTTAACGAGGCCCACATTCATCGACAGGAAGCATTAAATTAAATCACAAACGTTGATGCATGAAATAAAGACTTATATAAATTAGAGTTGAACCTGATCTGGTCCTGGTGGGAGGAGGACTCCGGTCAACCCGCTTAATCAGACCTCAACTATCAAATGGCACCATGGGGAAACACTCTCAGGGTTAGCATTATTTTAAAGTTCGGACCACAATCAGGCCACTTTGCGCTTAGTTCAGAAGCCAACCGTGAACCAGTGATTCCATTTGTCCGGTTACATTAATGGCCCGGGAAAGACGAATTGTTAATAGCATAGACACATTAAAACTTAGCGGTTCTAATAAATAAAACCTTTTCTTTAAACCCAAGGGCAGTGGTTTAGATGCAGAACAGTCGAAGTAAAGTGATATTTCTGTCATACTAAGCATCTTGCACAGGATATTAATTTCATGTCTGTATTAAACTTTTACGTTTAAAATGATCCGCAATTAATCTGCTTAATGTAAAACTTATCTCGATACCGTAACTAAGGTGCATAGCCAATTGGTCATTCGCGAAGTACCGAATTTAGCCTAAATGACGTAGCAGGTGTGACCCTTTTCGACACAATGAGTGGCGCCTTTTTGCTCTTCTTTGACACATTTAGCATTGACGAGCAATGCAAGGTAAGCTTTTTGTTTCCTTTAATCTGTAGAATCAATTGAATTACATACGGTTCTCTAATTTCGTTGCCATATCTGAAATCCGGGTAGTACCTTTTGGGTCTGTTGTCGAGAGTAACCTTTCAGATGAGGCTGTTATCGGGTAAGCATTTCGTACGTCATTTCAATTTTTTTAGAACAACAAATCCAGCTTTATTTAACATTAAGTTTTACTGTTACAATGATAACCTCGCATCCACCTTGTTCCAAATTGCTGAGTAAGTGATCGCTAGTTTACCCAACGGCTTTAGATATGATTATGATGAATCCAATGGAATATGTTGTGTCCCGCTGACTCAGCCTGTAGCCACTAATATTCTCCTCCTACGTGGGGACTATTCCACCATAACCGTGGCTGTTTTCGGAATGCCCTGTCTTCTACCCTCCCAGCAATCGGGAATAGCCATGCCGAATTTTTCTGTTCCTCCCCCACCCCTAGTTTCAAACAGTCCTGCGTTTCCAGTTTTATCAGTCTTAGGTTCTGTGGGAACTATTCAGACACCTTCGCCCCAATTAACGCAGATTCAGGGCTCTCAAAACTGGCCCACTCATGCCAACGCATTGCCAACCCTAGATAAGCCTCACATTTTGAATTCAACTAAGAAAATCGACGATTCAGATCCACTGCTGGTTCCAGGAGAAGAGTTCGCTAAGACCTCAAATGAAGTACCGCCTGCTAGCGAAGGCAGTGGGGACCAGGTAGATTTTTTCATCTAGTCTAAATTTACTTTTGATGCCTGCAAATCTATTCTTTTATTATTTGACGTCTGAAATTGGCTAATCCACTATTTGTAGGAGAAAAATTGTGAAGTTCTGTTATCCACTGACGAGCTTCTTTTTGACAACGAAGAGACAACATCCGTAAGTGGATTCCCTCTTTTGTTCCTCTCTATTCTAGTTCTCTAAATCTTCTCAACATTTGTCTTTTAGAATTCCGTCGTAAAAGCTCAAATTTTGAGTCCAACTGACCCACTTTTGAAGCCCAGTCATTGGCGATTTAATCCTTTTGCCATGGCCGACCTTCCCGATGAGCCCCTGCCTGCAGTGAATCGACAAAGGCTTCCCAGCCCCACTCTTACACTTTTTGAGGTGAGACACAATACGATTGAGGCCCATTACTGACCCGCTCAGGTACACAAGTGGCTTCTTTCAAAAGACCAGTCGGACCTCGAAGAGGAAGGGAGAGGGGAGGGCACAAGTCCCACTTATTCTTCCCTGCTGGCGCCACCACCTCCTGATGCAAGTGCTTCAAAACAGAATGCAGATAGTCTTATCAAGACGTGCAATACGTTTGGCATTGAGGTTGGCAAATTGGAGGCTGAGTAAGTGGTGAAGTAAAGGGGGTCTTAAATTCCCCCTCTCTGCTATGTTCATATATTGTCTCCCTTTTTCAGGTGGCTGAACAGTATAGAGGAGTTAATTAATACTCTGCCCTCGGGTTTGGCTTTTCTCTCTCTTTATGAACCGGAAGCATACGAGTGTGAGTTTTGTAAACATTTTAGTGAATTTTGTGGGGAAGAATATAACAGTAGTAAATTTTGATCAACATTCCACGTGGCTGAATGGGCCAATCATCCCTCTTCAAATGCAAACATTATTCACGAAATAATTTTAAAGGCAATACACATTAAATGATACTGACGGGAAAATAACACAGAGGAGATTAGGTTGCGTTTGCTTTGTTTCTTGTCAAAAAATTATGTACGCATTGTGCGTCGAGTTGGCTTTCTATATTCGTTGCAGAGGCAGTGACCACCCCAAAATGTGTCTTTGATTTATGCCTTCCTTAAGGAAATTATGGTTTATTAGAGGGGAAAATATGTTAATTTAAAGTAACATCTTAAATAAGTTTGCATTCAACCTTACACCCATCAGATTGCTGAAAACTTTGTGATAACTTATCTTGTCACGCGAGAGACTCTCAAAACGCATACGATTGTTTGAGTATCTTCATTGTAAAGCGAAAGTAGGCTTATGTTCATCGTTGGTACATCGCTCTTTACTCTTGTATTCACAATGTGTCAATTAAACCTCGTAGGTGTGATGCGGAAGCTTGTCATCAAATTGGAAAAGGGATCGCTGGGAGGATGCGTATCTTCTGGAAATGGTCGAAATAAACAAGTAGCTATGGTCTTCACAGTAATGAAGAATTTCCTGTCGTTGGTTGGAATAGCTCGAGATTAACGTGCCAAAAACAACTTCCAGTGATGTTTACTGGGAGCGATTCGTTTACACTTAGCCCTGCAAATCGTGGGAGCTAACAGTGGAGGATAGAGGGGTAATAGCCCTGAAGGGCCATCAAGTTGTTTTCTACTCCTTCAATTCGTGCTATAAACGTCCACCGCTGAGAAAGGATTCTCTAATGGCCATATGATTTGTGATGAGAAATACCCTTTTCATTGCAACATTTGTAATGCTGACTAAAATACCATTAGCCAACTACCCTCGAATGTAATATTCACTATCCACTCCAGATTCCTGGGGTATGCATAACTTCTACAGGTCCATGGTAGCTTTTTGCCTCTAGAGGCACAATGTTTTAAAAGTGGCATCTGTTAACTTGTGTCGTGTTTGGAAATGCTGCTTTGTGATGGTAGTGGAGGATTTTAAGGAATTTTTGGTTCATTTGATTTCTACTACTAAAAGCTATGTAAAAATTAATCGGTTGATTTGTGTAAATGTTATTTATGTCTTATTCGTGATGATTGGTTAGGTTTTGTACGTCTCACGCTTGGATTTTAGCATTGGCTCTGCCTCCTAAACTGTACGGTGCCAATTTGACGCTGAATTTGTTCGCATCACGTTTGTCTTATTGACGCTAACGTTGTTTTTATTTATGTTCATTCTCACTTCACTGAAGGGAGGGTTGAAGCGAGGATATTTTGGCTCAACCACAGATGGCGAGGTCTTGATTCCAAAAGTCCCCATTCACCTCTGGGGTTTTGATGAGAGCTCCCATTTATGCCCACTCTTTTTGGTAGGCTGCATCAAGTGGATTCATTTGCATTCCTACGCCAATTGCGTATTCCCGCCCCTTTTTGCGAGAAAACCTGTCCAAATTCGAATAATATCAAGAAGTTTCTGAACAGCTATTACTAGTAGATTTATTTTTAAATTTCGATGCTCTGTGTTCTGCCTGTGGGGGAGCTTTCGATTCATTTTCCATTTTTCCACTCCGTCCCCTTTGTATTCACCACCATTTTAGCGCCTACGTCGCTACTGAAAACTGTGATGTGTAGATTCACAAAAGCTTGGTAGCCTTAATATCTGTGCGGCTTGAATCTTTCCTTGCAGTCGCTTCTAACAGCCTCATTGCCTGGGCTCACACTGGGCTCCAGCTAGACAGCGCTCTTCGACAACCTGACTCTGTGGACATTCTACGTCACCTTCGCGTTGGCGTAGAGTTGGCCGGCGTCCTGCTTTCCACGACTTGTGATGCACTGGCCACTCGTCTCCTCCAGTCTACTCCCTTCTCCAGCAGCTCTGGTTTCCACGCTCAACACGCCTTGATGGATCTGCTCGAATCTCCACTCGTCTCTACGCCCCTACGGTTGCATGTGGTGGGTGCGTTGGAGCGGAGTTTGAGTGTGGGAGTGGTCGGCTTCAAAGCATTTGTGGGTCAGGAGAGAGAAGGGATTGAAGATGGAGTTCGAGATGCCAGGCTTGGGGAACGAATACCGACGCCCTATGAGCGGATTGTACGTTTTCTCACAAGCAATACGGCAAGTTCTCTTCACCTTTACCAGTGCTGCCTTGCTACCTTGAAAGACTCCACTCCATAGCCAAGTTGACTTCGGAGGCTAAGTTCTCCCTAATTAGCCTTTGTACATGGTAGTTGAGGGTTTGTAACGGCGCAAGATAATTTCTGTCAAGCTTCGGTCAATGCTAACCCGACTCTGCTCGACACTGCTTGTATTCCTTTCAATTGGAAGTAGCCGGTTCTGATTGTTTTTGTGGGGATCAGAAACTCTTAGGATCAAAGCTCATTAGGAGTGAAATCTACAGAAAATATGCTCAAATAACAAGTGCATGATTTTTCTACTTTTCTTCTTGGCACATTAAAGTTTCTTTTTATAGATAAAATGCTTAATTTGTTCTGATGATGCTTTGCTTCCACACACTTTCTACAAACTAGAGGGTGGTTTTACGGAACATTTCCCTGAGAACATACAAACATATCCTATAAACTTTTCTTAATTATGAATTTCCACATCCTAATTCTATCTCTGCTTAGTCCGTTCCCGTGGCTCTAGCGTGCAACCGTGTTCTGGCAAAAGTGCGCTTCTATGACACCATTCTCCAATTTGACGATTTTATGAAACGGTACGTGTCCGTTACTCCATCCCCCTCCTATATTTCGCATACCTCGGTTTTTTTTAACTTCACGTAATTCTCTGCCTTTCAGATTGAAGAAATTGACGGCTGAGGCCGCCTCATTGCAAGAGGAGGTGGAGAAGGAGTGCGCTTTACAAGTGTACCTCGCCACCATTTCTCGTGCGATTACCGATCCGGAATCTGTTCTCGTAAGACCTTTGACTCTTGATGTCTCTCCTATACCATGGAATCTGTGGCCAACTTTGCAGAGAATTCATTCATTTCTTTTTTTCCTTTATGAATCGATTACTGCTGTTGTACTGCTGTGTTCCGTTGTATTTGAGTGAGGCATCCAAATAGTTTGAGGAAATTCTAAGTGTTTTGCTCTTTGAAATGATTACCATTCCAAACTGTCACCCCTTCTCAATGCAAATAGACTTGCTACGAATTCTACCTTTCTAAAGCTCTTCGTTTCTCAAAGTAACTGCTTTTGCATGCAATTGCTTAACATCAACAAGGGGTGGTATCATCATCATCATCATCGTCATCAGGACGATCCAGACGATGGGATGTGTTGTGTTCCTACCTCCCTCCCATCTTAAGGCGCTGTATGAGGTACTGTGTTGTCTTGTAAGAATAGAAACCGAAGTGTCTTAGCAGCTGCCGCAACTACTGATTAGCTGCATTGTGCGGAGTGGATAGGTCCCAGACGCGGTTACCCAGCCTTCAGCAAGTAGATTACTCATAATAAACAACCGCGCCGTGCCATTTCAAAGAAAGCGTAATCATGTTTGATAAAGCGGTATCTCTTAGGTTTCTTCAGCTTGGAAACTGATCTTCAGTGCGTAAATTGGCCAAGCTTGAATCACGTTTATCGGACTTAACCGATGCTTCAAAATGGGGAAAGTAGTGGAGGGCACAATGGATCATGCCACATCGCTAGTGAACCAATACATATCGAATGTATGGCTTTTGACGCATGCATGTGAACGAGGTTGGGCATAATAAAAGTTTCACAGGTGACAAGACTGTCATAGCGGCTACTTATGCCGAAGACCGCACGAACTTTCTCGGTCACATCCCTGCAATGTACTCCGATGCGGTTTTTTTCGAGATGCCAGTGCTAGTGCTTAAGATGTCCCCAAGCGCAGAAAACGTTCCCGTTTCGATATTTTTTTGCACTTCTTTCTTGGGCCTATTCACCGCACATTCTAAAACATTCTGGGACTTGCGCTCCCCTTCGGTTCCTCCAATCGACCAATATCACTTACAGATAGACTTTAGCTGCAGTGGTATCCATGCTGCGACTAATGCCAGTCGACGTGTTATAAACGGGCAAGAATAGGACCATCCGGAGTCAGAGGTTTCAAGGTCAATAAAAAACAGGAGTCTTTTTTCAACGTCGTGATATTGATCTCGTCTTTTTACTTATTATAGTCACCTCTACCAAAGGACGCACCAAAGTTCAAGTCAGTGAAGTCATTCAGTGACCCCTCTCTTGTACTCTACAGGCTTCTGGATTCAATGTAAGTCATTTCCCGGACATTTTGAGCTGCTCTTCATCATTTTTATGTTGAAAACCGATCAGTTTATTTCCAATGTTCGAAATCGTTTGATTCACCCCGGCTACGGTGACTTTAAAGTAAAATGGAATAATTATGGGACAAAGGAAGCGAAAATTTTGTGTTTACTCTCCTCTAACACTTGTACCTGAGGGGTTAGCGTGAATCGCTTAATTTGCTCCTTGTTTTTGCATGCAACTACAACTCAGTTTTGCCATTTATGGGATCGAATTTGGTGGCTAAGATGGGTCGACTTTATTAGATTCACCCCCTTCTACCATTCAGCTGGCTGACCTCTGTTTGACCACCTTTTGATCATGACATTTGCATAGATTCTGAGCGAAGAACTAGAAATGGTTACACAGGTAACCTCATTTTAGTCGTTTCCTCGATCATCTACTCTGGCTACTGAATCAGACACCTTGTCGAACAGTGCGCTCAACTGTCACCGCTGACGCCGCTCGGCGGACCCTCGCAGCCCTTCTGAGTACACCTGCAGGTCTCCTATTCCTCGCCTCAGCACCTGCCTCGGCTGGCCAGATTCTCCGCGTACATCTGCAGCAGCAGCGGCGAAGATGGAGGCGACTGGGCCTTGAAATGGCTGTCAAGCTGGAGGCGCTCGGCTGCATTGATACTCTCATTGCTATTACGAGGCGTAAAGGTGAGTGGTTGCTAAAAGTTTGGACGTTATATCATTTTTGAATTTGGAAATTCGTTACTGTCTGCCTTATGACTACTTCTTAGTTTCAAACTTATTTTTTAGTATGTTTGAATGTATGTTTTGACTACCAGTTGCTTTCTTACCGTCTGTGGGAGAGTGTAGTCTGTCACTAGAAGCGTACTGTATAGTGACATGTTCACTGTCTCCCCAGGTTGGCGAATAGGCATCTGGCTAACCAGTAAATGGCGATGTTTTCCCTGTTGTGACCACATGTGTTAAACTCATTGACTTATATTTTCTACTCTTTCTCCATTTGCCACCATCAACACCATCTATCGTCCACTCATGCATCTTTTCGTGGAGGTGAAACAGGCTGTCAGCGGTATATGACGGAAGTGGCAAGGTCGGAGGCAGCAAACAGTGGAACCGACGCACTGTATACTGCGCTTTTCGCACTGGCCCGTCTCTTCCTCACACCTAACTTTGCACCTTGGGCCGCAGAAGTGGTGGTCGCTGAAGCTGGCGACTTTTTCGTTCCCTGTCTCATACTCCTCGAGGCTACTGCCACCGCTACTTGTGCTCCAGGAGAAGCTTCGGCTGTGGTGGGAGAGAGCGAAAAAGGTGAGCTGCCCTAATCGGAAAGGCACAGTGACACTATCGCAGTGAGCTCATAACTTCGCCGAGTTTGGTTGTTCTTACCAGTCCAGTGAAATGAAAAAATTTCAAATTTGGAGTGTTGCGGATCAAACTTCGTCGGAACTTGGTAACAGGGAACATAAGTGACATGGGGACGCTTTTCTTTTCTGAAATAAGTAGCATTGGCAAAACTGTGAGTGAACAGCAAGAAACGCGACTGTCTTTTTAAGTTGAATCATTTGAATTTGCCTATTCAGTTGGGGAGGAGACTGTGAGCAAATTTTCCATTTGCATAGATAATTGCGCACATGGTGAAATCGTGTTGGGGCATCCTTGAATCCACTTGACCGAGAATTTGATTGGTATTTTGAATAGACGATATCCTTATTAAGGCCGTGACTAATTCAACTTTTCAGCTGATCATTTCGGCCATGTAAGAGCTACTAAATCAGAAGTAGTTCTTTATATCTGCTGGCGTTTTTTATATTTACTCATGCACTACTGTAGGTAAGCCGGAAACTGAAGCCAAACCAAGGTCATCGCAACAGCAAAACCAGGATCAGGGTCAGCACGGACAACCGTGTGAGGCCCTGCTCTCGCATCTGGGCTTCTCTAGCGAACGCATGGAGACTGACGGTCTCCTTTCCATCATCACCGTGGGAGTGCTGCGTCACGCCTCTGACGTGCGTTACCTGGAGCGATTTGCGCCTCGTCTTCTGCGCATTGTGCAGTGTAAGCCCTCCTATTCTCCCTTGCCCTTCTGGCTAATTGTGCTTAATTAGTTGTGGGAAGGATCCTTAATTATGTCCACTTCTTCTGCTGATTCGATGCACTCATTAAACGCCTGCGAGGATCAACATTTTCTGATGCTATAATAAAAATCGAAATTACTCACTGATGTGCATTGTTAACTCGTGAAGTAGAAAGCTGAAATGCGCGAAAGCGGACCGAGTGGTGTGATATTATGGGTGCTGGCTGGAGCCTCCTTTAAAAAGGTCAATTTGGTCCGTTCCTGATCAACGACTGATTATATGTGGCTTGCCACTCGGGCAACAATGACTCTAGGCATAGTCGATCATAATTGGCCTTTCACATCTTCGCATAGGCCAGTGGTTTTGTCGGTCAATGGTGTACTGTTTTGGTCTCCTCTATTGAAATGGGGCTTCACATTGGTGAAAAGTTTGGCTCGAATTTTACTGAGATTGCTCATTTCATTGGCACTAAACACGCTTGAGCAGCAGGAGATCTGGCTCGTGAAAAGTTGACTGTATCGAGTTTGCAGCAAGATCTGACTTGCACTACTATTTTGGATGACGGTAAACCATCTAAACCGAGTCTCATTTCAAGTTATCATGTCACGATGTCCAAATAAGGAATTCGCGTTCGTGAAGAAACCAGTTGCCCAGACTTGCCAAGTAAATCAGTGCAAGCATGGTGAAGGGATTATTTCGGTTAAGTCGACCGAATCTCTGCCCTATGCCATGCAGCGCTTCTTATAACCTCTTAATATCAAAGCTTTTTCAAGCCCCAGATGTCACCTTGTACCCTCTGTAGAAAGAAATGGAGGCATATAATTGGGAGCATTGGCTACTTCATTTTTGGTTATCCTGCTTTACCCCTAAGGGCATACTCCATGCGCCTTCTCCCTCAAATCAGGGGATGGAATCGGACTTCTCATTCGCTCCCTTTCTCTGCCTCATCGTAGTCAGAGAAGGACTTAAGTTGGCAAACTATTTGTACTACGGTAATGCGGCGTAAAAAACCTAACAGCTACTACCAAATGTACACCCCACGAGGTTCGAAAGACATTCTGGACTCTTGCTATTTTTTTTTCAGCGACCGCATGGGAAGAGCGTCTTTCCAGCCTCTCACTCTCTGAACTCTTCTCCCATCAACGCACCTTCTCCGAAGCTGGCGCCCCCTGGCTCTTCTGGCTGCGCGAGGCTTCTAGCCCCACCCTCATCACTTCCCCCACTGAGCTCTTTGCCTGGTACGCAGATCAGTTAGGTCCTCTCGTCGAAGTGTGTGAAGACAGTCTTACCACCCCTCCACCCTCTCTTCTCCTCCTCCTTCGCCTTCTCCGCTCCTCTCTCACTGACAACGGCGGCAGAGGTGCCGAAATTGAGCTCAATGTGATTGAACTCTACGCTCGAGATGGTCTTGCCATCCTTTCCACCCTCGTTGACTGCACTGCTGACCACCTCCTTCTCCAGCAGTCTAACACTCGAGGCTATGCTCGAGGTTCTGTGGAGACAATGGTCGCTGATATGATGGCAGAAGGGGTGGCGATTCTCGCCCACTTGATCATCGCGTTGGCAGACGCAGTAGGGGACGACTTTAGAGATAGGACACCAGTAAAGGCTGTCTGTAGGGCTTACGCTGCTGCTGCTGTGGTCCATTACCGGCTAAGTGAAAAGGTGATGAAATGATCATCGAAATGATATGAAGCATCAGCGGTTATCTTACTTTTTTGTACTTTCGTAGATCCGAAGAAACGTTCTTCGGTGCATTTCTGCCTACTCTCTGGCGAGTCAGGATGTGGACGCATCGGAAGGTACTTTTGTTATTGCTAATCATCCCTATACCTGTTAGTAGTCAATTTGTTTTTAAACTTGTCAAGTTTTGCAACATTAAAGATCGGTATCTCTTTTGGCGCTTGCATTATCTAAAAACCTCTTGAAGCTCATTTAACGCTCTAAGAGTCAACAGCTTCGTTCCCTACCTCACATTTTTTCCTCTTTTTCACAGGTAGGCATTTCCTGCATAAAATCGCTATCAGGAAGCCTCTTTACTATCACGAGGTCTTTTTTATGTAATTCACTTATTTAAGGCACTGAAAAGGACCTCTGGTCGTCGGTGTGTCGAGAAATCCTCTCTTTTACTACCTCTTCACCATCCTTCTTCCTTCCGGGTCTACAGCTCCTGCTTGACATGCTTCCACTGCCATTACCAGTGGAGACTTTGAAGGCTCTCTCGTCGTCTGAGCGACAAACTGTGAGTTATCTAATAGCACTTTCTATTTGAATGTCACGGTCCATGAATTTGTTTATTCTTGGGTAGTGATTTTGAGGCGTCATTACAATTAAAGATTTCAAACGACAAAGGTAATTTAGATTATAAGGGATAGTTCTGTTTTGATCGGTTTTGATTTACTACATCATTTTGGATTTTGTAGTAATTCATTTTTTTGCTCACGACCAATTTCACTAGCTGAACACTCACCCAATAAACTGAGCTAATGAATGTTTCCATTGTCAATCGGGTCTCATTCTGCTCCAGGTGACCGCTGCCCGTGAGTGGTGGTGCCACCGCCTGACCCGTGACCTCGCAGTGGAGATGTGCGGCCTTGTCGAAGTGCTCAGTGCCAGTCCCCCTGATGGAGTGCTTCACCGACGTCTGACGGTCTTTGTGGACCGCATTACTGCCCTCGGCTCCTTCACTCTACCCCAGATGCTTGCCGTGTCGGCCGCAGATACCCTTCTCGAAGTGTACCAAGCTGCCAGTGCTGAAATCAGCGGTGGTAGTGGTTCCGGTGATGATGTCCAACATCAGGAGGTGACTGATTCAACGGCTACGACTACAGGAATGGTAGGAACTTCCTGGTGAGTTCAGGGTTTTTAAAAGTTCAGATTCTGTAACTTTGTTGAACTAATCTACATCTGATTGCTTTGCCTCATCATTCGCTTTGCCTTCGTCTCTAATAAGACACCAGTAGTGACTCCGCTTCCCAATTTTGACAACATTGTTGAAGTATTTTGAACTGGGTGTGTTTACCTCTGATACAGTCGCTTTGTGCTCGTTCATCTCACCACTCAAGCCATGGTTTCAATGTGTTCATCAGGTTGCCTAACGCTTGCCAAGTGAAACACTTTGTTGGTACAGCGGTTCTATGGTAAAACTACTATTCGATCTCATGGCAATGCGGAATTTCGCAAATATCCATTTCTGAAGGTGAGGCATCGAGGCTGCTAATCACGGAATGAAACAAGGAGTAACCTCTCAAAATATTTTGGCTATGTACAGATCAAGAGCCCTGTTAATCGAATTCTTAATTCATCAGCGATGGTATCCACTTTCATGCGTTTGAAAGCAGCTTTGTTGTAGACGTATCGAAGGCTTGGGGGACTGGTGGCCTATGCAACATGAGCTGAACTCTATATCATCAAAGTAGATACCGAATCGCGGGTGACCGTGTGATTGTTCATCTCTAGCTCTGGATGTCAACACAGATTAAAGTTAACTGAAAATCCTTCACTTCCTACGTTTCAGTGCAGTGGACTTCAACCCCCCTCTAGCCATCAAGACGCTAACCTCGGGCAGCAAGTTAGTGTTAGGTACTCAGCAGCTACCAACTCTGCCAGATCCGCCTGTCCCCACATCACAACCTTCACTACCACCACCGTCAGTAGTGGTGGTAAACGAAGACATTGCTGCCTTCGGCAAAGTTGTGGATGCCTCTGAGATCCTGCACGCTCTCTCCCTCCTCCACTTCATCTTACACCACCCGGTTTGCAAGCAGGCTTTTCTCGACCTCATTCGGAAGGACTCCTCGTCAACATCGCCGTAACTGCTGGAGGCTTTTTTGTTATTGCGAGGAGTTTTACAGCTATTTGTTTCCGCCTTAAATGTCGATTCAATTGAGCCCAAAGCTGGATTAGCTTAGCTGTTTCTCGATTTCAGACCTCGGCCCTCTAGAAGCCAACGTCTTCTGCTTGTCTTTTCGAGCATTCTGGAAGGAGTCTATCCACCTGAGTCTCGTTGTCACTTGGAAGTGCAGGCGAAGGTCATTGTAGGTTCAATCCACCACTCACAATCCCCTCTTTTCCTTCTGCTGCCTTCCGCACGTTCGTTCCCTTTCATGCATTCCAGGAGTGCATCAACTGTCTATTGGACACTAGCATAGGTCTGAAGACGATTTCTGATCATTCTGACCCCTTCTTTGACCTTGCTAATCATCTGCCCCCGGCTGAGTGGCTAAGTGACCTTGTTGCCTGTCTGCTAACTCATCTTCGTCCTTCTGGAAGGGCTTGCATGCCATCGGCGGCTCAAGTTCTCTGTATTCTTCATCGTCTTGCCCTTCACGATTTCGGATTTGCGATTATTCAAAGGTACGTTATCGGACTTGTTGTCGAATTCCCATTTTTTTGCCTAACGTTTTGTTTGTGGGGAGCCAGTTGATTGTCAGCGAGTGAAATGTCATATCACCGATGTGAATACTATTTCATGTTGATTTCAAAACTCACTCACAGGTTAATTCCTTTCTATTTCGTTGTCAACTTAGTAAAACCTCCTAAATAAATTATTTTCAGCTGCATGCAGTATGGGGGATGTCACATTTTCTCCTAGTTGGTTTTGTTACGTCGCATCCGGACCTAGCTGCGTTGGTAATCACGACGCAGACCCTCCGGACAAAAAGGAAAATTACTAAACTAAACCACAATAGTAAACAAGTCCTTATCCTTTGCAGGGAATCGAAATGCGTCTCAACTGAATCTCTGACAGCTTGTTGCACACATAACCAAATGTATTAACGAGTGAACGAATGACTTGTGTCAACATCACCTCTTCTCCTTTTCTCCCTAACCCACAGACACCTCTGCCAGAAGCAGCACGAGTGCGTGCTCGCGAACCTACTGCAGGGTCTCATTGATCGCTTTAGCATAGAGTGTTGCGCCACCTTAGGCGCTTTCCTTCTCCTTGTCAGCGCTCTCCTTGCCGACCCAATCTTCGCAGAGGAGGCGGTTTTAGCCGCCGGAGCTGTCGCCGGTTCTGCTCCCACCGCGGGGTTGGCAGAACGTCAACTGCGCCTCTCCACATTGTGGTTGAGGCAGCTGCTCGGTTGGGGCGGTAGTAGGTTGGATAATTTGGTGGAGGAGGTGATCTCCAGGCTAGATGTGAGCGGAATTGAATAATGTGGTGAAACGCAAAGTTCAAAGCTTACTATAACGCCATCTCAGCCTAAATGCATCTCTTTTGGGCTTGTGACCGACCTATTTGTGACTATTGACCAAAGTCATGGTCAGAACTGGAAAATCCAACCTTCTCCTTATCTATAAAGAGTTTTCTAGCAAAATACAATTGCTTCGAGGCTGATGGCCTAAGTACAGTTTGATATTATCGGTTTTAATTCCAAATCCTAGTAAGCTCCAATAACACCCTTAGACTGTTACTTATTTCGGTCTAAGTAGCAAATTCCTTTGCTACCTATTCATAAGCCTCATCTTACGTTCTTCAGACCGCCATGTCAGTTGCCGCAGAGGCGGATTCCTCCACCTTTCGTCCTCTTCGCGACGGCATGAAGAATCTGATGCATCTTCTAGCTGGTCCAGAAGACATCTCCACCGACGTTGCTTCTAATCTCGACACTGTCCAGGCTCTCTCTATCCCCACTCTCTCCACTCCCCTGGCTCTTGTGGAACTCTATAACCACCACCACAACCAATTTGTTGATCATCAAGTGGAAGATCTATCCCATCTCCTTGCCGCTCGCCGCGGCCTCCACGATGCCCTCCTTCCTCCGTTCCTCTCTATCGCTACCGATTTTCCTCAGCGTCACTTGCACGTTATAAACTTGCTCGACTACGCCAGCCATGTCTGTCCAGGCGTAGATTTGAGGGCAGAGCTAGCAGAAATGGGCAGTATCAGGCGTCGCAGGCGAGATGTGGAGGACACTGAGGCCATGATTCACCACAAGAGACGCAGAAAGGGTCAAGCCTCTGACATCATTCAGACGGGCCGATCGGCCAAAAAATACGGTATATTGAATGCCGGTTTGAAGTGTCCCAAAGAAGTTGTACATTGGAGCACTCAAATCATGCTAGGACGTCTGCCTTTAAAATAGCAGATTTTAAGGAGAGTAGCATAGATTTACTAATTTTTCAACGTGGTACCTTGCTTCATCTGTTTTATTCATTCCTTTAACCTGGAAACCTGAATAGATCGATTTTTCAGTACGGGTTAAACAATCCGGAACAGCCGGCTTTTAAAAGCTGTTAACGCTTAGTGTGTTAGCTCTTGAGGTCTCGAATGCTCTTTTTGCTCCCACAGACGAACTCGTCCAGCGTGATTGCGTCACATGTTAAACCTCTAGCAGGCGTTTCTAGCGCTGCTTAAGTGTCCCTTCATGGGATTTATTGCTGTGGTGTAGGCTGGAAGTCACCAGATATTATCTGAATCCATCACTAACAGACAGGGAGCATCTTCAAAACACGCACAATTCAAATGTTTCAGTGTAACTGAACATCACCATGCTATGGGTTCGGGTTTCGCCCCTTCTGCATCAATACATGCTGTGTGCACATGATGTTGTTAGTACTATTGTTTATTATCTTGATTGATGGTGTCTGAACCGTATTGGCTTACGATAGGAGCGACAGCTATTAAAACTCCCAGTGCATGCAATACCGCCACTGTAGCATGGTTTTTATCGCTGAAAAATTCGAGTTCTTTTTTGGCTTTAATGTTCCCGCAAATAGTTTCCATCTAACGCATTTTTCCTTTCTTAAAGTTGCTCCAATGCGTGGCCGAGGCTTCACAATTCGTCAGTCAGCCCAATCCTCAGGTGGAGGTGGAAGCAGCGGTGGCAGTAACATCGGCAGTAGCGTTAGTAGCGGAACTGGCGGTTCCAGTCTTCTGGGCGTAGGTGTGACTACTGGTGGTGGTGCCAGTGGACGCACGGATGTCTTCCGATCTCGACCTCAGAATACCAGCCGACCACCTAGTCTGCATGTAGACGACTTTAATAAGTTGGAAAAGGATGAGGGAAGCGCTTGCTCAGGGGCTGTTCTTGAGGTGGCTACACTGTCTGTTGTTAGCTTGTCAGCAGAGCTTCTATGACTTTTTTTTGAAAAATTTATAATGTTTTCTTCCACTACTATGAGGATCTCTCACCGAATTTTCGCACCTATGTGCCATCGCGGAGTGGAGGAAGTAGAAATAGTGCTAATATCCTGCAATGAAGATGATCACAAGTCCTATTCCTGAGGAAGGTGATGGCATTCTGGCGTGCGCTATTTGTATGTAAACTGAGTGCAACAGTTGCGAGTAAAAATTTCCCCTTTATGTGCACAATACGGAAACTGTCCCCTCTTCTGTAGAGCCGTCTTTGACTTGTTTGAAAAGGTTGAAAATATCGTACTAGCTCCAAACCCATAATCGCGTTTACGAGTAGTGGCCTAAAAAATTAATGGCAGCTTTACTTTCAGTAAAGCGTTCACGCGAATGCTGACAGCGGATTATGATAAGTACAAACGTTTGTGTCTTTTCTGGCACTCGCGCCGTTATCCCAAGAGGAAGGCAAAAACTGCATTGCGAAGGAAGGTGATGCAGCCAGTTTTGCTATTATTCCCAATGCCTAAGATATGTATAGGACTACATCGGACCTTTAAAAGAGTGACCTTCGGATTGCATTTAATATTTGCCTTCTCGGTGCTCAGGCAAAAAGGCAATTTTCGCCTTAGGTGTTAGAACAATCTATCCTTTATATTAGTGTCCTGCTTGTCGCAGACTTTGACTTCTACCCATCTTTTCCTTAATTTCTCTTGGCGTTATGAAACTCAGAGATCGCTCTAATTGCCGTTGGGAACTTTAAAATAATTGAAATAATTGTAAAAGCAAATTATGTTCTTACCTTCCAGCCATCCTATGGCCGTGATGGTGGCGGACTTCGCGGAGTTCGTGATTCCGCTTTGTTTAGAGGTAAGGAAGACTGGCCTTTCTTCCGTTACATGCTTTAAAATCGTCTAACATCAGTACATCGCCCAACTGCTTAAGTAGGTTTGAAGTGATAATGGAGGATTTAAAATCGCTCAGCTGGTGAGTAAATGTTCGTACCCCTGGCGGAGGGCGATGAATTTGTGCCCACAGACAAATTTTTGGTTGCTAAAAATCTTCCATTTCCACGTGGTTTTCCAATCTCACCTCCTCAATAAACATGAAATTTGCCTTTGGAAACAGCAAAGCAAGTAACGGATGGTGGCATTGTTTCATCCAGGCAGATGGTGCGTCATGCCTGAATGTTGTTTTTCAATGAGTTAACTACAAATTGTTTCCGTGATATAAGTTTTTTTTCTCGAAAGTCACCGGTGTTTGTCACCAGATTGAAAAGTTGATAATGCCTGTTCGATGGGTACTGTGCGATTCGATTCTGTGAAATCGAGTTACTTCATTAAGTACAGTACAAATGATCGGGCGAAGAGGCGATGGAACTGCATTTGTGATCAATCAACTGAACTTCGTTAAGTAGGTAAAGATAGGTCAAATCAACGCCAACCCGTTCATACTTGATGTATCATAATCATTGAAAAGCTTCTTCTCTTTCCATATCTCCTGCTTCTGGCGTTCATTGTGACTAAACTTGGAGATCTAAGTTACTGTAGTACCGTCACCCGTGCATTAAGTGGAAATTGTTCCAGGTTAGGCTGATCCCTTTGGTTTTTGGCAGATGTCATTATCAACTTTGAGTTCGTTTATTTGATGTTATTTTTATTCCAGGACTTGTTGTGAATAAATGGGGATAAAATTTGAGTACCTTATTTACCGCCTCGCTGTTAGGGGAAAGTCAGTAAGTCGTTTAGTTTTGCTTTGACATTACATAGCCCAATGAGTTGTATGCTTCATTTTTGTGAGGAATCATTCGAGAACTGGAAGAGTAATCCGCGCTTGATCTTACCAGAAATGGGATACCCATTTTTCCTCACCACAACAGCAAGAACAGCAAAAACAACCGTAACAATCACCCGCGGCAGCTTGGCACGGCAGCGGAGGGGCACCACGAAAGTCATTGATGCTAGCCACTGTTATCGGATGCAAAATAATGCTCTATTTGACGTCAAGCTAGCACTTATAATTTAAAATTTTTAGCTTCCTATTTGTTGGCAGCGTTGATAGGACTTGATCTGATACGGAAAAAGGTGGAATCGTTTTTACTGCTTCATTCTCTCCCCCCTTCGGTGATTCATCTGCCAAGCACCTATACACACTTCTGTTTATACCTCATCCTGGTGATACTATAACTTAAAAATTTAACCACAAAACAGGGATTCGGCATGCCAAACTGGTTCACTTTAAGTAGCTTTGGCGCCTTGTCAGCCTGTAAGTACGGCGATTTCGTACCATAAAGTCGTAGCAAATAGCCGTGATTGGAAGAAACAAAAGGATTTGCATTTATTCCTGTCATTGGTTCACCTCGCCTGTTGAAGCACCGTCCGTGCCTAGTGCAAATAAATATGTTTATGTAATTTCTCATGGTAAAACGAAGATAACTAGCTGCAAATAGTCACCTCAGGTACTTTTTTTCGTTTGGAAATAATCAGTCCTCCTCAAACGAGACACAACCTTATGAATTTTGCTTTTATAAAATCCTCGATTTCTAGAGATTGAGGTACTGTCCCCCGCCTTCCTACTCGTCAGTTTTGTGGCAGCACGAGGTATGAGGTCATGCAAGGAATGGAAGTAGGACTTTCTTCTAACTAATTTTGTTTCAGATCTTCTAGCCTTTTTTGACACCCATTCGAGTCTTTTCAAGCATTTGAAGTAGGTCGATCCAAAAAAGAACGAGCCCTAGTGAGCAGTTGAGTCTGCAATCTACCACACAATGTATATTTTCATTGAGTATCAAGTGGGTAGTGAGTAAATTACCTAGAGGGTAGTCAATGAGGTATTGGTGAGTTTCCCATTGAAATACAAAACTCATGCCCCATCGTTACCTAGTCAAGAAACAGTTATTTTCCCACGGTTAAAAATAACATTGCAACCTTGAGAACGCATGGTCGTGCGTATGGTACCCGTTGGCTTAACTTCTATCACGGTTCTTCCCTGTTAATGCGCTTTCCAACGCATTACTGCATTAGTCACATGATGAATTACTGACAGCTCGTGACACTTTAATCTCGGATAGTTTTAATCAGAGAAGGCACATAATTCTTCATCATTATCAGTGGCAGAGGGCTTTTCCCAAGTTTATGCATCCTCAAGTGGTCTATCAACACCTGTCATTCACATGGTGTCGTGATTTCGACGTTCCTTGGCTCATTGTATTTGCGAGCTAGGTAAATTATGGTAGGATGTTGATTTTTACTATTTTTTCGTTAATGTGGGTTTAAAATTGCCATTTATGGTGCCTTGAACTCCATCAGCTAATAATAATGAGTTTGTATACATTGCTTAGCTTCAAATAGATGCGCCGAGTCCATTAAGCCCTTTTCGAGCTTTTTTCGAAGACAAATCAGGAAACCAAACCCCACGTCATCCACTCGTAAAGTGATTCGTGCCAATACTACCCATTTTTCATCAAATGGCTAATAGTGACAGTCAACTTTCCTCTGCTTTTGTAGACACTGCTTGTACAAACGACGGTCCTAAATTTATCTACTTTTAATCCACTCATTAATCGTTCTATGCTTTTTCAATGCCTTTGTGGACTTTAATGCTTATTCACTGAAAAGAAAAATAAATAAACTATCAGGTGGCTAAAAAGGTCCTGTGCTTCGCAGTAGAGCTCACTACACGTAGTGTACATCAGTCAAGCTTCGGTATGGCACTGCTTGATGTTCTCTCTGCTCCCCTCTCCTCCGTTCTTTTTTTGACTCAGTCCCATACTATCGAACCTCAATTCAGCCTGATGTGATCCGAGCTTGTAAGCTTTATGGGTTGCATTTAACTCGGTTTTAAATCTGGGGAATGCGTTGTCTTGAAGTGGCTGAATTAATTTGATTCTGGTAGTCAGTCACTCAAATATGTTGTTGGCTGTACTTAGAGAATCCACTCGATGTCCACCCCACACTACTAAGGCGCTTATTACTTCATATTTGGCAGACCATGCTTGCTTTGTGTGTGGGTGTACGTGGATCACAGACAGAATTCTTCATAGGGGTCTTTCACTTGCTGAAGGTCAAACAACTATGGCTGAGGTCTATCTACTTGATACAACTACAGCTCGCCTATGGGCAAGTTTTTTCTCAGAAACACTCAAGACTAGTGAATCAGTGGGAGGAAAGTTCTGTTGTTATTTCAAGGTTTATGAGAAGAGGTAGGGAAAACCCGCCTCATCCTCCATATGCCCTTCACGATATTCCTCTACCAGACATAGTCAATCACGTACGAAGTAGTCTGCCCAGAAATGAGGATGAAATTGTTTCTGGAATCAAAAGGACAGTCCTCAAGATTGTTTCATTGGGGAAGAAATTACGGACTGCATTATTTGCTATTTTAGCTCACAGCATGCATTTAAGAAGCCTCCTGTAAATGTATTTTATGCAAAGGCCATGGGTTATGATCCCATGCTATCCAATGTTGCTGTCCAGTTGTTTTACCCAAAGGCTAACCACCATATGGACATTGTGCAATTGAGGCGCAGGAATTTAGGTCCCACCTTTTCACTTCTAGTAGGTACGACGAACTGTCGAGTCGTATTTTTTCGAGGATTTTGGGTCAATAAATGTCATTCGAAAAGATAAAATCATTTACATTATGGTCCCGTCATAAATCAAGCTACCTCCAATTCCTGGTGACAACCTGACAGACTTAAAACCCCAATGTCTCAAAAATCCAAGATGACAGTTGCCCCATGTCGAAACGGTTTATTGCTGGTTTTCGAATATGCCATGATTTGGGGAGTTAACTATAATCTTCTACTACGGACTGAACTGTGCGTGGACTCCGTCGCTTCACTCCAAACTAGTGCGCATTCTCTCAGCTTTTGTTTGTAAGATACGACAACAACTGCTCTTATTGCCATTCACTGATGGCGATTTGGTATATTGAAATAACAATAACTTGCAAATGATGGAGCGCATTCGGCCTTAATGTAAAATGTGTTGGGTTTTCTTTTGTCTTCTTGGCAAAATTTACCCTTACCTAGGGTCGCGATGTAATGTATCCTATGAATTTAAATTTCGAAAGAGTTGGAAGTGCTCTAGGACACTTGTTTACTTTATACTGGTTCTCAACTCCTCTTGATGGCAGTTGAATGCATCCAACGGTACTTGGGTCTGTTAGTATGTCATACTCGGGTCGTAGTATGGAAGCTTTGTTGTGTCAACACCGAGTGTAAGCCTCGTTGCTTCACTTTACTCAGATCCTTGCCAAAAAATGGTCATGAAAGAAGGTATAACCCCCTTCATGAAGACTTTTCCATTACTCCAGCTCACTGCCAACAGTGCCCTTAATATTTCAAATGGAATATCGACAGTGACAGGTCGGTACATTGAAACTAAATTAGGGTGAAATCAACGACTTGAAATATGAAACAAATAGATCCAGAGTTGCCTTATAATATCATTTCTTACCCACAGGTGGTCGAGGTGGTGGGATGGTAGGCAGTCAGAGAGTTCTCTCTACCCTGCCCTTTGTTGGACCTACTCCTGCGACCTGTGGGATCCTCCCGTCGCCGGTAGTTCCATTGCAGTCTTGGCCTACCAATCAGTCGCTGTGAGCATTGTCCCCTAATTTTTACCCTCGCCTTTTAGTGGTAGTTTTTATGATTTTTGGTGGTTCCTCTATCGTCTTCCTTTTAGCATTCCCTGGGAGTGTTGTACGCTCATAACGCCTCAATTTTCTTGTCTTAATACAGTGCCATAAATGCGTAACATGCTTTTATCAGCTTATGGAAAATGTTTTCAACAAACCTTGGAATACGAGTTGATTAGGATTTTCTTAGTTTTACGATAGTTGCGTCGTTTTTTTTTTTTTTTTTATTTTGGGTAGTAACTTTTGTGGGTCGTAGTGTGTTTTTCCTCTGAGGCCCTCGCCGTATGTGTGCTAATTGAAGGAATAGGACACATTTGCTGAGAGTCGATCCAGCGTTGCCCGTTCTGGTGCTCTTTGGAAATTTGACCCTCTTCCGTCACTCACGGGGTAGCTCATCTCCTGATGTTGGGTTTTTTCCTAAGTTGAAGGACCAGAAATGAAGAATGGCAATGACGCCTTAAAGGTATCGATAAACTCGACGCGGTCTGGCAGGTTCGTTTTATTGGCGCTTCACATTCTTCTGCTAGGCTGTTTCCAACTCCAGTCACAAAAATTTTGGGGATTTTCTGACAGCATTGGTTTGTGTTGTGTCTTTATCACCTCCAATGGGCAATGAACTGGGCGAGCGGTATTTTGATGCTCTTCAACCAAAAAAAAAAACTGAAATGGCGTTGTGCCCAAATTTTCCCTCAGTATTTTTCAAGGTACAAAAATCTGGCAGTAGTCGTGTCGTGAACGTAGTTCAAAGCCGAAGATCCAGAGCATGGCTTAATGAATCATGGGAGACTGGAAAGGTTTGTGTTTTCAGCTACAGTGGCTGTTCTTCATGGCACAATTTTGCACCCATCCTCTCATTTTTCTACGATGCCAGCTGAGGCAAGTGACTTTGTTGTCGCTCAATTCGAAAAGCCGAAACCAGCTGTCATCTAGTTTATCGTTGACTAGTATTTCTAGTGCGAATCCGTGGTTGTTCTGCAGAGTCATGAAGGTCCTGTTTTCGCATGCTTTTGAGAGCGTGATGTCCTATCAAAAGCCCAGCACACCTGCCTATTTTGAAGAGCCATAGGGATCTGCAATTTCTCTCTTCGTCGCGGTTTCTGTGCAGGAATTCCTAGAAAAATTGGTGTAGGAGGCTATTGAGACACCGGGAGCATAACCTTTTGTCACCACCTCATTTTCGGCCCTTCAAGTCGCTCTGAGTAACAACATCTTTACGCATTATTAGTGACCTGAAGGTGGTATTACGTCAGATGCATTTTATGGATGGTTCTTAAGGGTTTCTATGGCCCTGAGAAGATTTTCTAGTAAGAGAGAACACTTGTTGTAGAATAAAATCAGAGTTGCTTTTGAATTAGTCCAATGGAAGAGAAGAAAAGCCTTTTAAATATCTCTTGCTCCTGCGTCTGACATTGAAAACACTGATAATCGTTGGAACACATCTAAATGTTTGGAATTAATCATAAAAACGGTCTTCTGCATGTTCAAATGAATCGCTACTGCCACGTTCCTCAAATCAGATCGTTTTCTTGTCCTTCTCTATTTAAAATAGTTGCAATTAATGGTTGCAATTTGCCTTTAACGTTACGAGTTTTCAGGCAATTTCGTAACTGCCCGGATTTCCAAAATAGTAAGGTCAAGTTCGATGTTGCATGCACTTTGAGGTGGTTCACGTGTCAGAAGGGATTGGCATTAAAGGGGTTTTTTTAGTTAGAAATGTCCTTTTAAAGTTCTTAAATCCACCATCAAATTCAATTGGAGGCGAGATCCCTATGCTCTGGTTGGTGCAGAGGTGACCAACAGTACGCGTCCTAGATCGCTGCAGCTGTGTTCATAGTGAGCAGCATAAGTCAGCATCCAAATTTGTTCTGTCGCATCTTATTTATTAATTTCGTATGTTCAGGCGAGAGTTGCACGGTTCATACGCACGAGGCTTTTTGAGCTTATGATTAAAAAAAAAACGAATAATTTTACTAAATGCATAAGATTTTTGTTAGTATCTTTTATGATTCCATGCCTTTTTATCCCTTAGCAACCATCATCTTCTGACCCTCACAAACCCGACGGTGCCGAGCCGTTCAACTGGTGGAAATATGCCACCTCCGCGTATCGATTAAAATGTCGCGGATCCTCCTGTGCCTTGAAAGGTCCTCCACTTCCTCCTCACCATTCCATGTAAATGTACACGCTAGTGTCCTGTACTGGTTCACTATATCATCGTCCATCACTTTTAATTATCATGATGGTGCGGTAGTTGCACTTAGCCTTTTTTCCAGGAAATAAAGCATTTAAGAGGCGCTCCGTCCAATTGTTGACTTCATCCTTGGCATATCAGTGGTTTGAGTCTCTCCCGATGGATTTGGATGATTGCCTAAACTTTAGTTATTGGAAAAAGGTTGTAAAGCCTCCGCGGGTCCTTCAGACACATTTAAAGTGAGTTTGTTTCCGATGGGTCATGGAGACTAAATTTTGCTCTCGCTCAGGGTTGGCCAAAGTGCGACAAGGTATGTTTGGTCCATATCAAAGTCAGACGGTGTATTTTGTTTTGTCACCCTATTGTAACTTTCCCGAGGTGAAGGTGCCTTGAATAAGTCCAAACGCTGATCAGCGGATTTCCCGCTAATGCTGAGATGCATAGCACAGCTGGACGATAAAAAACTCATTTTTAATGTAGCCTAGCATTACGGTGGGCATAAATCTCAATTTAGTAGAAAGCAGTTCTGTCTGGAAATGGATGCATCAATGCCCCGTGCAATTTTGGCGTACCATTTGGCTACTTCACTAAACCTATCTATTTTGATTTATGGTTATGAGATGACAATTTCACTGGTTCCTTGTTTCAAGTGGCGATTTATTTAGTCAGTGACTTCATGACTGGCCCATCCGTACCTGAGATCGAGAGGTCCGCTTGATGTTTTGTCGGCAGACATTCGTAATGGGATGGTAGTTTCATCAGGTCTTTCAAGTAACAGACACAGACACAAACAAATACGCACTCACACATATACATATATACAAATGCGCTTATAGCTATATGTTTTAGAATGTGGTGATCGTCTCAAGAAGGCTTTGAGGGGCCTAGAGCGTTTCACCAATCCGTTCTTCGGGCAGGTATTCACGCATCCTTTCCCTTATGTACGCTCCCTGCCAGCATCAAAGAAGACAAGAGGTAAAGGCAGCACCTTCCCACAGTCCAAGAAGATGCAAGCCAAAGTAGTGGAGAAATTAGTCCATCTGGTCACACAAATGAACGCTTACTTCTAGGACATCCGTTCCATTCACGTGGCTAGGAGTCAGGCACTTTACCGGCCATTTAGGCATATGTATTAGTGCAGGACTTTCTGCTTCTTATGCTATATTGACTATGAAAAGGATGTTTTCCAGGAGTGTGAATAGCAAGGCAGGTGATGAAATCGTTGTTACTTTCTTACAATCATTAGTCTGTGGGCTGATTCACGAATTCGGGATGCATTCGCTGTACGGATAAAGGGAGATTCACGTGAAATAACTTAATGCCGGAACCTTCGAATCCATTCCCTCGCGTGCTGAAATGTACGCAGACAATTTGTAAGATGGTAGAGAAGTTGCACACAGGTGAAGAGTCTGTTGGTTAGTTATATTAACAGACAGTCAGACTATCTAGGTCCTATTTAAGTTTCCAAACGTAGTGTCTGCTCAAGGGAACCGCTAAGTTCCGAGTCTAGATAAATTAATGTAACGCGATATACTAGGATGGTAAGTCTTGAGGAAGAAAACTTGCAATCGAATTTGTTTCTTAACAAGTACATAACTGAAGACCAAGGTGAGTGTTCGCAAAGTCGCAGAAGGTGAATGAATGATGCATAGTAGCGAGGTTTGAGCCATTTTATCAGTTCAAGTTGCTTCTGAAAATGAGAGACCGGGTGGGATAAGGAAGACTTAAATACCAACTACTGCGTCGTGCTGCAGTGTATGACGAGGACATACATCCTCTTTGTTGTTCGGCACATGGAACGGGGGAAGCGCTGAAGCGCAGTCATCACCGCAAGATTAATGACCTCTGTTCGGCCAGCATTACACATAGCTTTTTGGGACTTGATTGGCTAGGTGAATGGCGCTAAATGATTGGGTGAAAGGTTATAAG
Organism: Taenia solium; assembly: GCA_001870725.1. Classification (NCBI taxonomy): domain Eukaryota; kingdom Metazoa; phylum Platyhelminthes; class Cestoda; order Cyclophyllidea; family Taeniidae; genus Taenia; species Taenia solium. Next base: position 27,110 of record MIEF01008845.1, read on the forward strand.
GTACACTAACTTGTCATTAGACAATCGAAGTTGATCGATGTGAAGTAGATGAACCAATGGTGGGGAACGTCTTCAAGCGCAGAACTTAGTCGTTGGAACAACCAGAGGTGACATGCATCACCTCAGTTGACAAAGAATGAACTTTGGCGAAGTTGCTTACGGAAGCAAATGATAGCCCACTGCTATGTCTACTGCTAACAGCAGGAAAGCGAGATGGATAATTTTTGCATGAGGAAACGGCATGTGGAAGGCGAATGCGGATGATGAGATTGGATAAGGCATTATCCCTCCCTGTATATCGCCTTAGGAGAATCAACTTTGTTGATGCTAATAAGGAAGTAAGGAAAGTATTTTGGTTTGTATAGAGATCAAGAATGAAATAGAAAAACCTTTTTGTTTTTGTCGGCTGGTTCGTTTTTTTAATTTGAAAAGCCTATTAGGACTTTGTTCGAGTGGGTCAATCAGTCATAGCGTGAATGCTATGCAACTTTTCGTCATTCATCATTGATGGGCCATCAGGTGACTACCTAGCCATCCGCATTCACCGCCTCGCATAACTACCGACCACTTGGAATGTGCTGCTATAGCTAAAGTTTTCCTCTAAATAATTAATTTTACAATTTAGTTGGGTGACAAATGTAGTTTATCTATTACCAACTAGTTTATGTAAATCCGCCCTGGACGTGTGATGTGACTAAGGTATTCTATCCCTCAGACTTATTGCGATCTTAGAATTACGCAGTAAATGTAAGCCATCGGCGAAAGGTGTAATGCTGTATTCTGGCCCAATCAAGAGGTATTGGGAAAATTTGGCCAATGGCATGGTTGAGTTATCCACAAGGGTCCACTTCTTTTCTTCAAATTGCACCCAACAACAACTTCCCTGATCCCTCCAAGTAATCAAGGCTCAAGTCAGTCCAATCCGAGTAAATTGGTGTTAGGAAATATGGAGGGAGCACCCAGCAAACTGAAGAATGGCTAGAGAGTCATGTGAGCAAGCAGGAGCGGGTCAAAACGCGACTTCTTGTACGTATCTGGCGTAAGGTGGGGGAGAGGGGATTCATGTCTACCGGCTCGCCTCTAATTGATAATTTTACCATTTGGCTGGCCTTGATGGCTGAAGAATGTCGCAAAAATAAAAAAAACTTGCGAATTTACAATTTTTTGATTTTTTTTAATCATACCCTGGGTTTAGCTTATCGATCGCACTGTCAGCAATTAATATCAGGGCATCTGAAAGAGAATTGATTAATAGGTACTCCCAAATTAATAATAATGGCTTATAACTTCCTTTTGGATTTTATTTTATCACCTCTTTCATTGAAGAAAGGCATAAAATTTCCTTTAAAGTGTACTCCATGCTGCGTGTAGTTTAAAAACCTCCTTCAAGGTCTCGATTTGTAGACAGATTCGTACCCCCCTCTGATTTTGCCACTGTCGTCAGACTTTGTACCTAAATTACCATAAAAGAGGAAAGTGTTGTTAACACAATCTCTCCATTCACAGAATCCAAATAAGACGGGATTTTAAAGATAAACATAAATAGCATTTTTTTGTCGAGTGAAGTGTTGGGGGTGATATTTTAGTAGTATGGTAGGTAGAAAAGCTGCTCTCCTCCCCTACCTAATTCGGGTGCTCCCTCATCTATCCAGCTGGAATATCTGCTCACCTTATCGCGTTCCTTCGGTCTGTGGCTTGGCTTTTCGCTTTTAAATACATTAATGTCTTAATTACTCTGCTAAAACCGAAAACTTTTTTTGCCTGGTCTGGCGGTATTTATTTGTACCTACAATAGTGCAGCGCCTTCAGTCTTTCCTGATAAGGAAAGAGGACATAATACAAGGAGAGAGAATATATCGCCGATGAACGGAAAGGTTTAAGGGCGGGGCTACTGGCATTGCTTGAAGGTCTTGCTACTCAGTGGAAGCACAATCTGAAAGGACTCAAGTTCTTTCTTAGCCAAAATGCAGGGTTAAAGAGCCAGAACTTTGCATAGTCCCTCGGCTTTTGAGTCCCTCTCGGTCAACTCAACGCATTCGGTGCTGTAAGGCCGTACTGGAGGAAGGAAATTTGCGCAGACCATCGCGTTTGTCCATTGGTAGTCGTGAGGATAATGACATAAATTTATTGTCACATAGTAAAAAGATAGCTTTTAATATTGTTTTGTGGGGATACGATTTTTGAGCCTGTCGTCGTACCACTTCATCTCACTGCAGTGCTGCTTAGCCATTTGTATCTGGACTCTATCCAGCTAGTAGAGGGGTGTAGGCAGTACCGTGTTTTCATCTAATTGATATCCTCATCCAGACATCGAAGACAGCTGCTTAATCTAACACTTCCAGATGGTTTACAGCTAAGTTGCTTCATTGGTTCATGACATTCCAGTCGAATTCTTGCCATAAATTCGCTTATCCCTAGCCCATACTCTAGCATTCGGGACTCGGAACCAAGACAGCTGCCCCTTAGGACTGGTTTCCATTCCCAATTCAAGCAGTGTAGAGTTCCGAGCCTTTCCTTAAGACCAAAGAAGCCATAAGCAGGACAGAAAATGCATTTCCCTTGCTTAGAAGGACTGATAGGGTACTGTCTTGGCTCAAGAACCCTGTCACCGACAGAAGCCACAGTGGTAAAACACTAAGTGCTCGAGCAACCAAAGCTGAGTTAATCAAATCACTGCAGTAAGGCTCCATTGAATGCTTTCTCCGGGATCAAAAGTCTTTATTTTGAGTAGCTCATTCAGTCGCTGAGCATCTTAGTTTCGTGGCATCCCGTTCATACCATTTGGTCCGGAACTTTGTGCATCATAAACACTTCGCATTGACGCAACATTTTTGACTTTGTAGAGAACCTGGAAGCTTTACATCGACGAGAGCTGCAGCCGACGCTAGTAAAAATTTTTGTAAGCTGGACTCACTAAACTGGATAATTTATATAAATCAGGCGGTACCAACTCCTGGTAAGCCCAATCCCAAGGTCTGCAAGGTGGGTACTAATGAGGTGAAGCACGGTCTCATCGAGTTGATAGCGAGCCGAAGCATCACTACTCCTTATCATATCGTCAGAGAGCTTGATGGTTAAGCTCTCTATTTAGAAGACCTTTTAGTTTAAGCCTGTTAATGAATACGTCTCTCATACAGTTTGCCTAACAGAAGATGTGACAATCAGGAACTACAACCAAATTAGCAGTATGCGTTTGCACTGATGACGAAAATTGCATCCAGTTTTTGATGGATTTTCATTGTGTGACTTCCCTTACCGTCGTAAATCACGAAAAGATTGTTAACAAATCAAAGCAGTGAAGCGATACCGGGATGCTCTAGAAACAACGCTCAAGTAAAGGCATCGACAAAATCTAACGATATTTGAATGATTAATTACGCGAACTTCTCAGTCACATGACTTGGTGAACCTTTTCAGCTTTTCTAGCTTTCGCTGAATTCGTACCAAACCATCTTAGAAAGTAAGAAGACTTATTATTAACATAGAGAAAGGACCGATCGACCATCATTATGACCAGTTTACCATGCTGTTAAAGCGGGTAATGAAGAGCCCTTGCCTACGTCAATTGCAATCTACCGCAGCAGGCTGGAAAACGATGGTGACAAGTTTGCATCTGCCACACATCATCTTTACCAATATGCTTTGGGTCCAGTCAATATTTTCAAATATTGCATCCTCTACGATGCGAACTGTGTCCAAAAAGGGATCCATTTCAAAAATCACATGGCCTAGGTGGACCAGATGTGAGAAGCTAACAAAGCATAGAGTCTAGTTGTGGAAAAACACGAAGAGGTAAAATGTAACAGTGCATACCTAACGAGAAAGGCATTTGGTGAGAACAGCACTTTGATGAATTGGTGTTAGCTGCCTGCATTGCGTAAAGAGAGTACTGAGGATGAGACAGGGTGTGTCATCCCCTATCCCTCTGTCCCCTTCCTTCCTTTCTTCCTTTCGTCTACCCATCTCTTCTTTCTTCCTTTCCTCCATCCCTTCCATTTCGAAGTGGAGCATTAAATTTTTGCATTGGATTGTTTCTAGCGGAAAATTCTTGATGTCATATGAGTTGGATTGTGATGGTCACCTACTTATCTTTATCCAATGTGACTGCTTCTGATAGATGCGATGGTGTTCCTCTTGCACGCATTTAAGTGTGGAATGCATGGTGTTGGACTTTAGCATGTGGACAATCCCCAGCAAAAGTTGCGGCTACAGTCTACCACCAACTCACTCATGTTCACACAAATACTCACAAAACACAGTGTATTGGCGCCGTGTCGAGGTGTTGAGGTGATCCAGGTGATCCAATGCCAAAACAGTCAGTTGCCTTCCAAGTTGAACCGCAAGTCGGTGACCGACCCAAATATCAACTACGGTGTGGTGAACGACGCGGAAGGTCGACCATGGAGGCTGCCGGAGACACCGCTTAAAAGCCAAGGATGCTATGCAGTACTTTACTTACTTGGTTACCTCTGCGGTTGGCCATGCGGGTACTTAAGGCTCCACTTTACAATTCCGCTGGGTGGCACGGCCTCTAGGCCAAGTTTGTAGTTACTCAGCTCTTCTGTACGTCGGCAATGCGATTCTTTTGTCTCTACGATAGACTCGAGATGCTACAAAATAAGATTAAGTCAGTTCCAAAAAATTTCTTTAATCTGAGTAAAAGGTATAGATGACTTTACCAATTTAAATGACTTTTTCTCCCCTTAAGCAGCATTCGTAAAGCCTTTACTTTGTGTCTAATTTTTCTGACACAACTGCGCTTTCGATCGCCTAATGTGAGCAAATCAATTTATCGATCGAGCCTGTTGTAGACCGGTCATGTGGTAAAATTTATTGATCTTACTAATTGACAAGAGTTTAAAATTAAGACGGAGTAGACTTTATTCCTCCATTCTTTCTTTTTTCTAAAAAAAAGAGAGGTTTTTAAACAAAATGGAATCGTACAGGTGCATTTGGATTCTATAAAATTGTTTGATCTCTACCAATAGCCATGCTTCTAAGTAGTTTGGAAAGGTTTCGAAATTGATAAGTGCTACAAATGTATTCCTTTTGTAAGTGGGGTTTATTTTATGGCCAATATTAGAGGAAAGTACAAGCAGAAAATTAGTAGGACAAAAAATTTATTCAGAAAGTACCTTTAAATCGCAGAAAGTTTGGGTCTGCCTAATTTCGTCACCTGATACCCTTCCGCCCCGCATGCGTAGGTTAATTGGTAAAACTATATTTGTGAACACTCTTCCCATAGGCAAAGGGGATCCTTCATGTAGGAGAGGTATCTGCTTATTATTTACTATCTCAGACCCACATTAAGAATGAATTCCCCTACTTAGAACAAATTTTGGCACGGTTCAGAATGCAGCTCGTTCATTTTAAAGGCTTACATGGGCAAACAAATCGACTCATATGAGACCCTCCTCCCCTTTTATTCATTTTTTTTGTCAAACGAGCACTCTCTTTATTTGTTTGATTCTTAGAGTTTGTCATGTGTCACATTTTTCGTATTTTCAATGGCGCCTACACGAATTCATTACTATGTTGCAAACAAAAAATTATTTGTTCCTCCTTGCTGCAAAACAGGATGACAATTTAATTTATTTGCCATTATCTTTCTCAATGCTTTACCAATTTGTACAGCTTGCTCCAAAACAGGAGGTCGGGGGAGTCCGTGCAGTCCTCAATGCAGCTAGGTTAAATTGCTTGCTGTTAATTTGTAGAAAATTGTAAGACACATCCAAATGTTTATTTGAATTCTTTGTGCACGTCTGGGTACATAAAGCATCGGTTCACGTCCCACCCTGGCAGGACCCTTAGTTGTGCACCCTACTGCCCACCACTCCACTACTTTCCTGCACTTTTGAACTCGCACATCTAGCCCCAGCTGAACCTGGAAGACATGATGCGTTAACTCCGAAGATGCGAGATCTTGTTGTCAACAGTGAAGTGTATGTGGTATGCGGTGGCAAGAGGCGCCATCTAGAAAGAGCTAAAAACTTGCATTCTAGTACACCACATTCCGAATCATCGTCAATTCTTGATCTGAGAAGTGCATGTCAATGATGAAAACGCTTCGGTAGAAAGATTTGCAGCTTAAGATGGGAGTGAAAGGAGGCAGTAACAGTCTCATAGGGTCTCATCGGTTGCGAAATCTTGCAAAATGGGATTTGTAGTAAGCTTGGATGCCGATGGGAGAAAGCGGTGGATTGCAGTAATGAGCACTTCACGAACATAGAAGTGCTTTAGAAAGTCTTCCACAGACATTCAATTCTTTTAAATATTGCACGAACTTTATTAGCCACCCTAGACTAGTGCAATCTTCTTTAAAATAGGCTCGACTTAAGAATAACTTGGAATTTTTCTTCACTAAAACAAAAAGTTGTAAAATTTGATTGTAACAGCTGAGAAACACACCAAGTGACAAACTCAAATAGCTTAAACAAACTTAATAATTAACCTTCACTTGGAAATGGCAATCGGGAGAGGGATTGGAGGAGAGGAGGGGCTAAATCCTCCTTCATATCCCGAAAATGACGCATGGAACCATGAGAAGTTTCTAGCACTGCGACAAGTTTCACCGACCCTACATGGGCACGCTCGCATGTACGCACACACGAGCGCGCTCGCTGGCACGTGCCGCAGTTTTCCCCTCGCATCGATCGCCTACGAACGGCTGTTCGCGAACGGGACGCGGGGGTGGGCGTGGGCGTGGGCGCGGGCGCGTTCGAGCGGACGTAGGTACCAAGCCTGGAGCCGTGTGACCAGATGACTGCGCACCATGTCATTATTAATGTGACAGTGCTGATAAGCCCCACCACCAGATGGACTTGCACCCCCTCCCCCCCTGATCAAGCATATTCTGTTTGTGCTAGGTTTAAATACTTAAATGACGCATCAGGGTTGTGGTAAATACGAGTCCTAGATCTTATTTTGGTTCATTACCGAGAAATATATGGGAACATGTGTTTTTGAGGCATATTGATTCGCTAATGACAATTGTTGGTGGGCCGCATCAGTTGTAATAAACAGGGCAAATAAAATTAAACAGTAGCGATTCGTTGGACAAGGCTAGCAAGGCATATAAATGTCTAATTCTTTTACTATTTCGACCCTTTTGATAGCAATGTACACCTTATTTATCACTCCAGATCTAGAAATTTTATAATGTGATGTGCTTAATTTTTCAGGACGAATAACCACGACTATCAGAGCTCTGCTGGATTTTATTATATCTTAGCTACTGCAGCGGCCCAAATCGTCTCCGAGGCCAAATGTAGGCATACAAGATAGTTTATTTTTAACTAACAGAGCCGCTGACTTTAAGGCATGGAATAACCACTAAGATGCCAAAGCGGTGGTCAAACCACAGAACTTCGAAAAGCCATGTGAGTGACTGTATCGGCGTCACCACTTTATCTTGCCATCCTCTCTCCCCCATCGCCTCCCCAAAGAGAATCTTACTTTTGACGTGCAAAAAAGATGATAGGAGGTAACATAATGTCAAACTAGAGCTTCTCTTTATGCAAAAGCCACCTACGAAGGAATTTTAATCCATTTTGAAACAAGCTGATAAATAAGCAATTGTCTGTATTTGGCAACTACCTCATTCCCATAATATGCAGGAATAGTATTAACAGCGGAAACAATACCAGCCATGAACCATCTGGAAGAGGTCTCGTATGAATAAATCAGCTAAGTGATACTCGATGTCGCCTCCACCTCCCTACTGGCCAAATAGAACCCAGGAAGATATGTAGCCGAGCAGCACTGAAGTGAGAATAAATTCTCAAGAGAGAAGGGACGCAAAACCGCACCCCCGCAAAACTATGTTAAACTCCGTCCTTTGTCAAGTGATTGCTCTTTAGGCCAGTATTCTGACGACTAGCGCTAGTAACTGAGCCGTATGAAGAGAGCACAATTCCTGTTCCCCACTAAAGTGCCCAAATTTTTACGAAATTTCAGGTCCATTAGAATTATAAGGAGAGTTCAGTAACATTGAAGTGAACTGCCTTCCCGGTTTATAACGTGGGTGGTATGTTGATATTCTTCTTGCATCATCGACTACATTGTAATGGCTGACGCAGGAGATTGACCGACAGAAGTGTCGAGAACGACGCTCATGGGTTCGGGTAAGTCCTCTCAGATTGCGTTTCCGCTGGTAGGCATGGCCACTAGGCCCATCTGTAAGCTAGCAACACATTTTCTGTCCCGAGATGTCGTCTTTCGACTTCAGGACAGATTCGGAACGCTCAACTGGCAGCCACAGCGGGCACATTAAAAAGATGCTAGCAACGTCCCCAAAAGGGCTTTTTTTAAAGCATTTCACCTCCTTAAAATCCATCATGCTGATTTTTGATTGAGTTCAGCAAAAATATCAAGATTCAGTTGTTTTATGTTTGTAGACACATTAGAGCCGTCCAAAATTTTATAAAAAACCTTCTCTTTTTAAAGCAGCATACAGATATTTTTAGCAAACCTAGGTGGGGTTTGTTGATGAGATAAATGCCAATTTTCCCTGTTCAGCTGACCAATCAAATTACTTGGACTATTGACCAATCGGAAAAAGCCGTTGCTCAAAGCAATGGATTTTTTTTAGTTGAAGTCTTGCAATTGACCAATTTGTCTCTGCCTATAAAATCCTCAAAAGAAAGCTATTCAAGTGTTAAAATCTATAGGGGTATGCCCTTTCAGCGATGTGCTTCAGTTCATGTGCCATTTGAACAGAAATCCACTTTAAATTTTACAAAACCACCCTAATAGTATCCTCAAAAGCCTAGACAAGGTATTAATAGTGAATGTTTTCTTTGCGATGTGCTTGACGGGCTGTCCAAATAAAGGTGTCATACATCAAGTGGAGAGGGAACCTAAGTCTGACGTGATGGGGCATACTATTTCCTGCCTTTAGCCTGTCAGATATTGCGTGCACGAGTCCAAACTTCTGCTCTTTGCCACTTTGCGACCAGGCTATAAAAGGCCCTCGGCGACAGCCGAGACGCATAATTGCTATGCTTCATCCTTAAACATTTCAGGGGAGATGGCGAAACTTGCAACGTGATTGTTCTGCCATCTTCTACTTGAATGACACCTGCCAGTCCGTTTTTCGGAGTGACATACATTCGATTGATGGTTTCAAATCTTTCAGGAGTAAATTTTCCCACCCCCCTTAATTCACATTAAGAAAACTATTTAACGAAAAACAACACGTTTATAGTATAATCGTCTGTCACGCGTAGCACTTGTAAGCCAGCCCACAAAAAGGGTACAAGTTGCTAGCTTTGCTCATTCTGATCATCATTAAGAACGCAATCCGTGATTCTGGTCTTTAGTGCATCGATTACGGACAGAAATTAGTTTATCTATTCAATGCAATGAGTTCAAGTAGTTCACGCAGCTTTTTCATGTCTTCAACTGCTCGACATGTTAGTGGTACTGGCCACCCTCTGAAATGCCTTCCCTTAAGAAGCAGCTTATGGGACTCATTGATTTCCACTCGCGTTCATCCCTTTATTCCCGATTAATTTATTTACTTTCTTTAGTGAAACCATGTAAATACAAAGTGGGATAATTGGTTGACAGATCCCCTCGTAAACACACTTTCGAGTGTTGGAAGTTCTCCTCTCGGGAGAATCACACACGCCAAGTCCATTGGCACTGTAGGGTAGAAATAAGGGTGAGTGGAAATTGTGTATGAAGTAATGACGACGTATGACCTCAACGTGCAGAATGCACATGGTTGGGGACAATGACGAGCGAGAGAGGGCAATCGCATTTCAAGTTGTGGGAGGACTGGGTCGCGTGGTGATTGGCGGTCACACAAGTGATGTTGGAGCTGCGCTGCACTGCACTGGCATTAACACTAGAATAAAAGGTGGCTGTGCTGGAAGATTTCCCCGCGAGCAGATTGGACGTGAAACGTTTGCCATGATGTAGAAGTTGGCCAAGGTTGTAGAACACAAACTGATATCTGTCTTCCACGGTGAATACTACTTACTTCGAGATCAGCACCGGTTTTGGGATGAGGTGCTTGATAATGGGTGAGTTAGCTGGTATTAAGTTGCGTGATAAAAGACGTGGATCAAAGTAGATTCCATTAACCTAGACTGCTCCATTTCACCTGATAGGCCATTTGACAGCAGTTTGTGGAGAGATTTCAGCTTCTTATTTTGTCCTCTGGTCTTATTCTAGGTCTTCTGCGTAATATGAACTCGTCCACCAAAAAATCAAATTTGTGACATCAGTCCTACAATGGGTTTCACAGCGGACCTACATTTCTTACATTTAAAGTGGATGCCTCCTCTCCCACATAAGTAGTTGGGAGCTTCGTACTGCATAAGTAATCACAACGCACTAGGTCCACCCTGCCTATCCAACGGTCTCTCTAACAGACACACAGTTTTCTCCCTCTTCTATTACACGCACACGCACAATTCTTTGCCCCATGGTTTACTTGCATTGGCATTGGTGCTGTGCTCGGCTAGTGAATGCATGATATTCCCACCTGGTAGGTGTGACTGTGTATGTGTTTGTGTGTGTGTGTGCTGGGTAATGGAGACATCGCATTGTAGAGACCTGCAGTGCATTACCCTGCATTTAACGGGCAGTAATACATTGCGTTTGTGGAATCCAGACGTCGTCAGCAAAGAGAACGACGTTATAGCGAAGGATGGATTCTTCTTCGCTATTGCACACACGCGAGATTGTATTGCCGTGGAATAATGTCCACAAGTGTAGGTGATAACGGGCAATGTAGGCTCCTTTGGAATTCAGTGGGTCATTACTCTGCATTGGTCGGTAATACTGGGATGACGCTTACAAATTGGCACCGTAATTTTATAAACATACTTTGAAGTAATAGGGTCTTAGCAGTGACCCTACCTCCGACCTTTTGATGTAGTTGCAAACCCAGGAGATGTAGTAAGCCAAGCTTTGACAATTTATGCACTTACAGTGAAGTGGGTCAGTGAAGCCGGGACGTGAATTTGACGAAAAGGGAAATGGGGTTATAGAAACATCATTTACTTTTAGTGGCTTAAAACCGGAAATTTGATGGACAAAAGTTGAGCGAATATTGTAAAATGATTAGAACGTTCGTGCTGGCAGTTTTTCCATCTTTTTACTGCCATTAAGAGGCTATCGACCACAAAGTTGGGTGGGTGCAAAACACCCTCTGTTTGCGCTTTATTTTTTTCTTCCAATTTTGTCCTTTAACTAGGAAGACAAATCCGTCTTCCAAAGGGAATTACATCAAATCTTTCATGAGACACATCAAAGAATTTTTTGTGTTAAATTTATGTATAGCTTGCAGATGGGTACGTCAAACTGAAAAAGCCACTTATTCAGACATGCGCTGTCGATCAAAGTAGTCAACGTGGATTGCTCTGACGGCTCTATTGGAACTGCGATATCCAATCGCCCATTTGAGTGCACATCGCTGCAACCTTACCGAACAGAAACGCAAGCATTAAGCGGAAGTTTGCTTTAGAATTAAGTACTCACATTTATTTATTGAAGAAGGTCAATAGGTCGAGAGTTCACTCACTAAGTCTGGATACCTGTCACCCTTTTTGTTCTTTTCTTTTCCTTCCATGATACACAGCGAGGAATCAAACAATTCTACTGGCCACTCAAAATTTCTGCAACATTTTGGGAATTTTAGAGGGAAGGCTGCCCTAACAAAGGCGTCGTGTTGAAGGGTACTCAGGGCTAAATTTAGGGCCTATTGCGTAATAACAGCATTTTACTTTAAATTAGAAGGAAGATTGTTGTATGCCGCAATATTTGCTGCACAAAGGAGGTAAATATCTCAAATTTTAGATTATTTACGAGGAATAGTATTTACACCTCAGAGCGTCCAGTAGTGTATTTTAACATCGACTTGCAATTTAAAATGAATTAGAAAATCTTGGTTCTAAACCTTCGAAACACCTGAAAGTGAAATATGCAGGTAGAAGGCATGGTCGCATTTTGTAAGGGCTGTGTTGACCGTCTTTGGTGTTAATTTGGAAAGGACTGGAGATTGAGTAGTTAACCTACTGTAAATTGTCGTGCGGACTGTGTAAGTTGCCACTTACGAATTGAATACACACAGAAGGGGAAATTCAATGCGCCAGCAATAAAATGAGAAAATCTAACGACGAATAATGAAAAGCAATCAACAATAGGAATCACTTTTCTACATGGTCATGTGATAGTGGGATTGGCTAATGCTAATGTCAAGAAAAGGTGGATGTTATTACTGAGAGGTGCGCATTCACGCAGTATTGTAAAGATGAAGCATTATTGGGGAGAATCTACCTCCCTACACTCCTCCCACCTAAAGGTGCAAAACTTCCGACGGAAAAATTTTCACCATCCACACGTACTCCTCAATGATTAAGAATGAACGATCTCTTGGGTATCGGCCTCACTGAGTGAATCTTTACCAGAATGCAGATTTTAACACATTTCTGGATGGCACGTTCTGCCACCTCACGCCACATTCGCCCCAATGTCGACGATGAAATGTGGCACTGTCGGACGTAGAGGTGACCAACAGTCGGTGCATCGTATCGACCAGATTAGCCGACGCTAGATGTCTGCAGGTTTAAAAGACCAAAAAAATGAGCTTGCCAAAGAGTACCAAGAGGCTGAGACATGAACTGGTGCTTCATGCAGCCGTCGGCGCGTGCTGAAGGCAAACAAACGGTTGAATGTGGCTTGCAAGTCCCTACAAGCCAACAGCGAGTGATTTTACCAAGCTGTACCAAGAAGTGCTTGAACTGCCCTGATCTCCTATTTAGGAAAAGTTATTCCTCATCACTCAGAAGTGAGCCCGGTTGATGTGTCCATTGGCTGAGAGTGCGTTCTCAAGTAGTTCACGTACGTCTAAAAACAAATGACACGGCTAAATAAAAAACCAAATTCGTTAAACCTCAATGACTACTTGATGGCAGAGGTTATATCAACATTCTTCTAGGGGAAGATGTTAGTCCAGCCAAAACGATGACCTTCAAGCGAAACGAAACTCAGCAGGTTCGACAGCGGAACAATTTTTGTAACTTCCATTAACAATTACTAAGCAATTCGGAATAGGAGAACTGATCACAGGGCTGTACTCATTACCACTTTTCCCACACCCCCATGACCGCCTCACCAAGTTAAGGTCAACGGAAGTCCTTTAACGTATTTCCTGCACTCAGTCCCATCGCGTTTTAGATGTCAAAAAGTTGAGCAAATGGTACAGGTGGATGAAAGCCAAAACCTCCATCAAAAAGGACATCAATGAAGGTAAATTCCATGATCACCCGCGTTTAAAATTTAACACTACCAATTATCAATTGATGGGTAGGAGAAAACAAATCAGTACGATTTTCAACCTCTTCGAAGGGCAAAGCGTAATATTTGGTACTTACTACTTTCCCCCTCTTACCTTCAAGTTTTTCCCTAAAAAAGAGAGGCTCAAAGAACCTGTTTGACTGCCTTTTTCTGTACTCTCTCTCTTTTCACTTATTAGGCGAAACGGAAATGTGTGAATGAAGCAGATGGGTGTAAATAATTGCTAATGTCAAAAATACCCATAAAATAAGTCAGCTGTCACAGCTGATTGTTTGTCAACCTGTTTTTGTGGTGAAGGCTTGGCAAATTATGTCCCAATCCATAATCGATCGGTGAGTAGAAGGAAACAAGTAAATGGATTTTTTAAAACTCCCTTAAAGGCCAAGGTGTACTTTCAAGGAGGGCGGTCTTGTTGAGGGGCCCTGGTACCAATCGCGCATTCGTTGGCATCCAGTCTGGAAGTGTGACTAAGGGAGGCACGCGTTTGGCTGCCCCAGGTGGCCACTAATAGGCACTTTGGGAAGGCAGATATCTGGAGCTATATTAAGGGTTTCCAAGCAAAACACCGCCAATTTATAGTCCTACATGATAGCCCCATCTGTATGCTATGCAACAGGTAATATGGGCTCTAAAGAGCGATGCAGCATAAACTCTTTAGGACGTTAATAGTGCGGAAGTGGTAAGCAGTACGGACACATTTTATCGGCGAAGGAATCGCATGCGTTTGGTTCGAAGAAAAATCTTAGCAACCAGATTGAATAGAATATTAGATGACTCTAGATGATGTGACGACAAGGTCGAATAATCAATTTGTTTAGTGATTAGCATTTATTTATTCGTCTGTCGTCCGTCAAAAACAGGTAAACAGACCTTGGAGGCGAGAATTTCCATTGGTTTTGACAAACTTTCACTCTAATGGCACACTGAATAAATTGAGTGATTTGGCAAGTGTCAACTCACATCGAAGCCGCATCTGTGGCAACCCGCTGGTGAAGCTATTATGGCGTGAGAGGAAGGTCCATTCATTCCTTTGAAGTGTACCTGGATAAGCACGCAGCCTAGCATGTGTCGTACCACCTTGAAATCCAAAAGGTGTGTGCGTGATCCTTTAATTACCCCTATCTCTCCGTCCTCCTCCCCATTGGCGAACAGCGCACCCTGGCTAAGATACATTGGTAACAAACCATCAGCCAGAGGGAGGAATTCAAGGTTCTCGAGGGCACGAGACCCAGAAAGTAGTCAGGCGGCTTACGTGCGGGACCTCACCTTCCACTTCCATGGCGGCCCTTGTTGTTTTACTGCCTCCTTGAATATGTCTCGCTCATTGTGTTTAAATGGCACTTATGTAGGTTGACTCCATTTACCATGCTTTATTGTTTAAAAATTATTCAGCAAAGTCTTCGGTCAGGCGACAGTATTGATTTTTTGTCCCACTCGTTGCCTATTGGTGGGAACTTTGCATTAAATTTTGACTTTTTCCATTTTTAAGCGAACCGCAACAGTCCTTTACCATTTTTACCTGCTCCAAAAAGCTATCGAAACCAAATTCTCCTAATTGAAGTCATGACAACCTTGATTTGCGACATAAATAGATCTAGCACTGGCGTTCAGCTCTTCTTGGATTCCTTTAACTACTGTGCATCATTTTGGTGAACTTTACAATCATATATGGGCTTCAGGAGGGCTCTGTGGTTGTCACAGCATCAGTACAGTCATTTTTCGACCTTTTAAATACGCTTATTGACAACTCGGAGAAAGGACGCCTCGAATCATTATTGAATACGGAGGCAAATCCATGCACGTGGCGTTTACAGCGCCTAGGTTTAGATAGGAGGCTGTTTCTTCTTCCCTTTGCAATGCCACAATCTTATGCAGCTAAGGAAGATCACATTGTCTGCTTACTTCTTGTGACTTCTACACAAAAAGCTTAGAAGCAGAAATTGCTCAAAGCGATGTAGCGTAACTTAGTCAGAGGATCTCGGTGTTTGTTTATCAAATCATGTTCACAGAAATTAACTAATAATTTGACCCACATGCTTAATTATTAATTACCAATCTGCTGGTAAAAAACCCACACCCCTTATTACTCTTGACATTTGGTTGATAAAGCCAAATATACGAGACATAAATAGAATTTGACAGGCACAACTGGTCCTGTAGCTATTGCTTTCGATGGAGAAAATGAAGGGGAGATGAAAACTAGGTAGAGGTTTGGGTTTTTTGTAGCGCCGTAGCGATTTAAACTGACTGGCTACTATTGTCATCCAACTTTTGTGTATGGTTTCGTTGAGAACGATAAGAGGATCTTCCTTTTCCCTTCGCCAAAAAATGCTACATTTCAGAGCTCTGATTCTTCCCATTTCCGTGCAAAAAATTTTTCGTACGGCAGGAAGCTGTTTTGAGTGGTACTTTACGGAAATAGATGTAATTTTTGACAGAGGGAAAATAGCTGGAGATTTTTAGTTGCACCCTCAAACAGTCACTCAAGTTGGTTTCGGCCTCGGCTGCTCCCACATCCCCACGTATCCCATCTTTAGAGTGAAAGGAATTTCATTTTGGGTGGCTATTCGTGATGTAAAATTACTGTTTAAGGCTCCTCTGAGTAGTATCCTTTTCCGCCAAGACGGCAGCTTGTTGAAGACCCCACTTTTTGCAAGAACGGTTTAACACCGGACACTCACGCTTCAGTCTCACTTGCATTTCCCAACTATCAACCTGTTCTCTCA
The DNA here is from genome assembly GCA_001870725.1 of Taenia solium. NCBI lineage: Eukaryota > Metazoa > Platyhelminthes > Cestoda > Cyclophyllidea > Taeniidae > Taenia > Taenia solium. Next base: position 43,144 of record MIEF01008845.1, read on the forward strand.
AGTGATCACATGAATGGCTAATTTTGATGTTAAGAAAGAGTAGCGTCCATCACTTGGGGAACTGGCGTCAGGAAGATGTAAACGATGAGGTAATATGGGATAGTATTTGCTGTCCTTCCCATTTTTCATTCTCACCACCTAGAGGTATAGAACTTCTGACGGAAAAGTTTTCACCATCCGCACGTACTTTTCAATGATCAAGAATGAACGATGCTCCTGGGTATCAGCCTCTTTGAGCGATTCGTTACAAGAATGCAGGTTTTAACTCATTTCCGGGTGGCACGCTCTGCCACTTCACGCCACATTCACTCCAATGTCGACGATAACATCTCGCATTGTCAGACCCAAGTTGAACTCGGTCCGTAGAGGTGACCAACTACCAGCGCACCGAATCGGCCAGATTAGCCGACGCTAGATGTGTGAGGCTTTAAAATATCCCAAGATTAGTAGAATGGTAGAGTAGTAGGGACCTGAATGTGCCTTATAGGTCATCCCCCAGGATGTATCTAGGACTTCCCGCACTTTCTTGCCTACTTTGTAAAGGCCCTTGTACCTACCCTTTCAGGATAATTTTCTTAGGTCGGTTGACCTTTAGACGTCCTTAATTTGGACTATCTTCTATTATGCAAGCAAAATTTTGCCGATAGGAAGACTTTTTCGCCTACAATGATCGTTACCGCAACCGCCCATCATTCATATTGCCTTTAAAATTGTCGATCCTGTCATATGACCAATTTCTTCAGTCAAGCCACATTTCATTGCAGTTTGGAGTAAAAAGTCGTTATTCCAGGCTTAAGTGCCCACCTAAACGAGTCGACTTCCATAAAATATAATTGAGATAAATTATGGAATCAAAAGAAGAAGAAGGAGACTAAGTATTGTCTAAACTATTTATGCGACCTAGGTCCAACTCCAAAGTAGGCCTCCCTTGCAGGTAATCGTCAGAGTATTCGTCCAGGGATGACAGCGGCCGGAAATCGCATGATTAACCTACAAAAAGAGGAAGAAAAGGTGTTATCTAAGAGTTGCTAAGCAGAAGACGTAAACACCTAGTGACTCAAATCATTTCCTTTTAATTATGGACCCAGAGATCTTAGACTAGCATTCCTGACATACAGCTGGCTTCATCCACAAACACAAGGAGCTAGGTGGAGACCCTGATAACAGTCAAGTTATGTCCAGTATTGTCAGATTGGTCCGAGTCTCAAAGCACAATGTGGAGATTAATCACCACAATGAAACTGGACAAGTGTTTGGGAACTATTTTTTTTAAAATAAGATTGCATGGTAGCGCGATAACTACTCAACCACTCCTCAATTCTTCTTTACCTTTAGTTACTGGTCTTTTGTATAAACTTCTAGAGGCTATATCCTTGCCAAGAGCGAAAGCACATACTACTGCATTTGTCCGAATGGGCTACATCATTTAAATGATAAGATAGAAAAATTCTAACTTACTATCCCGAATTTCGACCAATTGAGTTTAAAATCTTTGCTAGAAGTGTCTTCGCTTGGATTTCATCACCCAGTCTATGTGTACGCGTCTGTCTTCTTTTGTCCACAAACCTCTAACTTGTTTACCTCGTGTCAAGGCATACAAATCGTTGCAGCAGTGGTCGGTTAAGGGGTTATTTGTCCGTTCCGTTGGGTAAAAAGATGGTGCCAACCAATGCGGCACGCGGTAGGCAGCGACCAATCACAGCCTCCACCTTGCACGCGTTTCCACGCCGATTGGTCAGCCCCTTTCACCCCGGGACCAGTCACCTGACATGGCCGTTCAATTGCCTAACCTCTGCGCATACACAGAAATAGACAGTGAAGGGATCTAAAACACAATTATGATTTCATGCTATTCTTCTCTCTTTCTTTTCTCCTCCTCTTCCTCCTATCGGAATTAGCATGGAGGAGGCGGTCGCAATTCAGCGAGCTACTTTTCGTCCTCCGCTTATTCTACACCTTCGAAAAGCACCTGTCAATATCCACAAGACTCCCACGGCAGCACTGAGTCATCCATAACTCGAAATCGGGACTGCATTTTCTCTAACCCCTCCTCGATGTCTAGTTCCCGCAATTACAGCTCTCTTCGTCATGGAAGTGGACCTCTAGCGGGCTACACTCGCTCAGCTACTGCCTCCAGAGCGGGTGGGGTGGCAGATCGATACCTTCAGAGTGCCAATCGTGGTGCCGATTCACTTAAGTACAGCAACAACTACAATACTACTCCTACTCGTACCAATGAGCTAAAATCGCGTTTTGAGAACGGGACTTCAACTGGTAGCAGAAAGGCGGATGATATCAACATCGCCCCACCGGAAGAAAGACCCCGAATCAGTATTGGAGGAAGGTACCTCCAACGAGTGAATTCGCGAGATGGCAACAGTGAGACTTCCGTTGCTCCAGCTCGAAGCAGCTGGAGAGAATCCGTCTATGGTGTTCAGTATAGTAACAAGGAGGTGACGTCTTCTTCCACACCGAAGACTGTAGCAAACTTGACTGAGACAGAGCGACGACGTGTGGAGAGGGAGAAGCAGACTCAGTTGGATAAGATCAAGCAACAGATGCTGGAGGAGGAAAGGGAGGAAAGGCGACTTCGACAGGCCCTGCGTAAGGCCACTTTGGAAAAGGATGAAGCGAAAATCGCCGAGGTGGACGCAGAAATTCGACGACTTCAACTACGTCGACAGGACTCGAAGAAGAGGGAACGAGAAGCAGTGGAGACCAAGTCCCTTTCACAAAGACCCTCCTTTAAGACGCACGAGAAGGCAGCTGAGGCTTCTGTAGGTGGACGAGTGAAGCAGGATGAGATTGTTACTGCACCAGATATCGTTCAAACGGCAATGAGTTTCACAGATTTCGATGAGTATTTTAGGAAACATGTGATTGGTGGAAGAGTCAATGAGGAGTCCTGGTGCACATACCAGCCAGACAGTGAGACTGAAGACACCGTAGCGGAGATGTCCATTGTCTATAAGACGAAGAAGGCGAAGGAACTGTTTGCAGCAATGCCTACAGAATTGCAGCATCTGGTAGTGCGATCGCATAAAAGACCGATTCGATTCGCGGCCATCATGGAGATGTGTAAGACAGCCAAACACAGGACAGAATTCTCTTCTGAAAGCGAGCGCAATTTCAAAGGGTACAATGACGTGAAAACTATGATGACGGACTTTGGATTTGATTTCAATAAGGTGAGTTGTCGGTTGTTAATCTCTTTTGTACGTTTTGCTATTTCGAGGCAAGTTGAAGGAAGATTTGGGCGAGGAAAATCAGGCACACATTGGGTAGCAGTTTTGAGGGTGAGAAAAAGATATTTTTTTCGGGGGCTCAATGAAGTGTTGGTGATTTGCAAAGGAATCATTTTTAACGACGTAACTCTATTGCCACAAATCGCCCACCCTCCTAGGTGACATTATTAAATATCTCGATCTAATTATGAACTTTTTGCTAAGGTGTTTCCGTTTTTGGAGATAAAAATGTACAAAACATTAATTTTACTCATAACCACTTTAACTTTACAAATAATTTTGCTTTAAAGGGTATCTTTTAAAATACACCTTCATAAAGGCGTAGCTAGAGGATCAAAAATGCTAGCTGATTAAGATTCCCCAATTTTAGCGAAAAATTGGAACATCTAGTGTAAATAAAAGTGTCGCCAATATTCAACGCCTCCCCTGCCGGCTTCGGCTGCAGTAATTTGGGCGCTTGCGGGCTCCTCTACAATTTCTACTTTGTGGAAGAAGGCGCGCTTTACTCATGCCTTTTACTCCAGGGCTGAGGGAGCTTGCACCATCTACATGATCGTCATTCTTAATTGCCTGAGTAAAGAGCATCAAACTTGCCTCCTCCAGAGAAGGCGCTTCACTCGTATTGTGCGATTTGCGCATTTTTCTTCCGCTCACTTAGTCAGAGGTCGGGTGTAAAAGTGCACAAAAGGAGAAATTTGTAACACCTCCGAAAAGGTGCTTTCACCTGCTACATTATTAGGTGTGAGGTTGTGAACGAATTATCCATTCTTCCCCCCCATCTCTTATTCCCAATTTCCCTTTTACTACATACCCTATTTCTAGCTCATTTGCGCCACATGATTGCAGTATCTGGGGCTTTTATTAGCTACTTGGTATTTACCCACGACTCTGGTGGTGTCTTGCGGGACAAAAACTGAAGAGCATGATAGGTAGTCGGCGACATGGCATTCTCGGGATATTCCAGCCTACAGACACATGATCAAATGTAGCAGATTGCATCAAAGTGTAAAAGTAAGTCCTCAACCGCAGTCTCATCGCACTATTAGACGTGAGAAAAAAATGAAATTACAACCACTCCGTGAAATAGAGAAACTGCGGCTTTTGAGGGCTGGTAAAGTGCAAATTCAGGTGAGATGACCTCATCGTCCATTAGCAGGAGGATAGGAGTAAACATTAGCTTATTAGAGGGATCGTAGTGAACGTCTGCAGTCCTCTGATGCATTGATCGAGCCGATAGCCCGCAGGAGTTAGGACAGAGACTATGCCTTATCATCGAGCAATTTGCTTACCGGATTGATCGAGAGCTCCCATCTCTTCGTATGTCAGCAGGCATTCAGTTGGTGTTCGAAAGGCGAACCGACTGCCATTGGGAGGCAAAGGGAGAAACGCTTTAAAAGGACAACTAATTATTGTCCTGGTGATGTTCTGCCGCAGTAATTGCCTAAGGTAATTGCATGGAGTGAATTACCGCCTTAACCAAAGTGGATTAAACACACTCAAATTTACCTCACGCGATGTGATGTGAGGCTATGGTCCTGCCATCTACTGAGTAATCCTTGAATTCTCGCACGTCTACTACCACCAAAATTAATCATTTAGGCCTCAGACGCAGAGGAGTACGTCGAGGTGCCCATTGAGATTTAGTTGAGCAAAAGTATCTGCACTTTTTGTAAATTTGTTTTTACGGTTTTGAAAAACATGTAAAATCCTTACAAAGTTGCATGCCTTTTCTCACAAAAGTACCCGCTTTTACACAACTATGCCAAAAAGTAATATCGCAAGTGGACTTGAGAGCTCATGCTTGCCACCAGTTCCAAAAGTTTACTTATTTGGTATACCAGAGCATTTCGCACAATAGCACAATTCCTTACCGTGATTTCGTTGAGGCTGCTACTACAGGCTCGCGAACTTGTAGACACAGAACAATCAGATTTAATTCTTCCAATCCCACATAAACTTATTCATTTGCGGATTAACGAACTTACTCCCATATGCATTAAGGGGACCTCAGGATGAAACACCTATACATTTGAAACTAGTGGTTTTCTAAAAGGCCTGTCTTCTTAATATCTGTGGAAAGTAAGCCGAAGGTTTACACTTTTAAGACTGGCTAAAACAATGGGGTGCGTAATAAGCAAACACAATTTTCCAATTAAAACCATCGTCTCTCACGCTCAGCAGTTGATGTATTTTAAGCCACGCACAAAACAAATTGTATTTCTAAACACTAAACATGTAGCCACCTACAAGACGATCAAACAACCTTAATGTCCTTAACATTTGCCATTTTTCCTTACGCGATCTTGTTATAAAGGAACTAAAAATGTGCTTGTACCCCCTGAATTTAATAATTCAGGGCAAGTAATGTTTTTTACACTGCTACTGTGTCCAAACGTCGGCTTTATTTTACTTTAAATTAGATTAACAAGCCAAATTATTTTTCACCTAGTTTGTGACCCGATGGATATAAGACGCATATTATGTAAAGCCACTTTTCTTTTCACTAATTTACGTGTCCTTGGTATCCAGCGTACCGTATGAAAATGTAAATCTTGTTGTATGTGATAAAAATGACGACGTACACCTGTCGCACCTATTACCTCGATGATAGAGATCCATTTGACTACACCAAATCTGGGTTTCTGGAGCCTCCAAAGCCTCCTAGATTTGCTTTTCTTACCGATGTTTGTTTGCGAACACAATTACCTGGACTTCACAAAATTCTGGAGGCTCCACACCAAGTAATTTTTGTCTAATTATCGAACTTTTCAGATTGAAAATTGTGTTTTGCAAGTCTACCGATTTGGAGCTGAGCAAAATTACTTCGGTACTTATCTAGACATGGATTCCACTCTTCAAGAACAGTGGGAGGAAATAAAGGGTCTAAACGATGAGTATGTCTGAGTGATCTTGCATCATGTCTGCATCTTTTGGATTTCAATGCAGCTTTTTGCAACGTTCTTTGATCAATGTTTTTGGTTCGAATAATGTTGTGGTTCTTTACAAATTGTTTGTAATATGTTTTTGTTGGAATTATGGTTTAATTATGTTTTGTAGACGTCCTTTTCTTGATTATTTTTTCAAAAAAGATGTACTTGCTTGTTTCTTCATTGCTCTGTGTCTATGCTGTTGTCTTTAGTGACTTTTAAAGGTGGGAATCTATGCTTCATATAATTTAATCCGACAGTGCCATTACGCTTTAGATTGTCAGGTGTCTGCATTTAAGCAACTAAAATCATCAAATAAGAAGTTATTAAGCATAGCATCTTTCCTTGAATAAAAAATCCCTGAAAGTTTAACTTGACTCATGCGTCCATGCTGTCCTCGTCTTAAAAGCGCCGGACTTCCGTATGTGAGAGTCTTAAACAACCAAATCTTTTTCAAAAAATGAAAAAAGATGCTTAGACTTTTAATGTCATGTATTTGCATAGCATCGTGTTGTTTACACTAGACTGGTTAACATTCATTGCAGTCATTCAGAGGCGCTACCGCTCTATTTGCTTTTTAGGGCTGACTCAATTGCGATCGTTTTGAGAACCAAATCCATTGTTCGTGTTCAAGCAATCATAAGTAAGCTAGTAAAAAAGATACTTTTTGCTTTTTTACCCACTTTAAAAATGAGTTCACCACACTTCCTTCCCACTACAATTACGAGTCAAGCTCTCCTGTGTCACGATGCAATGATTGAGTTGTGCACTCACTTTTCGGTGATTGACTGATCGCATTAGGTGTGCGCATGTGTGTTAATTTCGCCGACGTAAATTTAACTTCTCGCCCGCACGCAGCCACGAATGCGTGTCATCCCCATCGACAGCATCATTAAGCACTACAATTAATTGCCAACTACGCACACGTGCGCCTATTTCACAACTTCCCACGCTACCCTATGGCATCCAAGTAACTGCAAGGAGTTTAGCGTCTTAAGAAGTTCTTTCTGTCTCTGCGACCTATAGGCGGGGTCATGACCTCGTGACTTCTCAGCTACTTTGTGCACTGCGTTTTGCCTTGTAATTGCGCACTCTAGAAATCACTCAGCGACAGACAAAATGATCTATAGAATTACCCCTTACACCTGAAAAAAGACGAGGTATCTTTTTCAGTGGTCGTAAACACGTGTCTTATAGCCCTTCTTGCCTGGGTCATGCTGTTTCTTTGTGATCGCCATTAAATTTGGAGTTTCTCATAGCACTGCCTTACGTGCGCGCCGTAGACCCTATACTGTGTCACAAGTTACATATCACAAATAAAACATCTCTTTTTACTTAGAAAGATATCGCCTGGTAGCAGGCTTTCAGTAAAATGATGAATCAAGCCACTTCTGAATTATACTTCACTATTTTATCCTTATCCCTCTCTCGGTGACTCAAATGAATGAAGCAAAAGACTGATTCCCGACTGACTAAAAAAAATAAAATTTATTGCAGAAGATAGTATAAGCACCGTCTCTGCTGCATTTAACTGTTGACGCATAAGGGACTGGAGCAACTCTTTTGAGCTTGTAATCATCATCTGACCTCCTTAACCTCAGAGTCGTGTCAATTAAGTTAGATACATTGAGGTTCGCACGAAAAGGTAACAATTCCAGATTATCTGATTAACAGGAAGAACTGACTAATTTCAGGGTGTGTTTTCCTGAATGCAATTTAAATGTGAACAGTTGGTCGAAAAAAAAAAACTTAAATGGAAAATGAACGAGAAAGACGTCTGTTTAAGGTGTTTTCGTAGTCACGCTTGGGTAGGCAGGCAGGCGGTGAGGCTTCCGGTGTTGATTTTCAAAGGACTTAAAATACACGTGTGCATGGAATGCACACAACACATGCAAGGTGTAAAATGCATGTAAATACCCGCTCCTTATCACATTCTCAATCAATTCAGTCCCCGAGGAAGGAGTCGGTGGATCACTCTCATCAGCTTCACCATCGCTACCATCTGATCCCCTTGTGGGGTTCCCAACATTCCTCCACTCCCTCCCATCACACACCCACATAGCTATATCTTAAAAGATAATTTAAGATGGAGTCGTTTTGATCTATCACAGATCGTCTCTACTCCGCAAAGGGTCAAGAGCTTCGAAGAGCTCTGTTTTCCCTGAAACAAATCTTCATGGTACGTTTTTTGAATGTTCATTTATTCATTTGTGAATTTATCAGGCTGGTTGCGTAATCCCCGTCACTTTGTAAATGCACACCGTGAGAAATTGTGAAAAATTTTCTTATCAAATCAGGAAAAAACTAAGCGAGTAAATTAGTTGAACTTCCTTTCCAATGAACACGCAGTCGCATTATTTTGTGGGTCAGAGAGTTATCAGAGTTATAGAGAGTATCATATGCCAAAAAATCAAGTGTTTGGGGCGCTTTCAAGATCTTAAATGTTTATCAGCAAATGAATTATTTACATGGACAAAGTTCTTGTTAATCTAGGCCGGAGGTTGCATTTCACCTTAATCAGTGTATTTAAATTCTTCTCAAGTTTCTTTGCTTAAAAGACAATAGTTATTCAAAAATTTGAACATTCTCTCGGTATCAAAACAGGGAGAAGGGTTAGACCGATGTGGCAAGACTAGGTGGCAAAGCACCAAGTGACTGCACCAATCTTATAAAATGCGGGAGTATACTACTTATTTTGGCAAAAGTAGATTGATCGACCAAATACCTCGCAGAGGCAAAGTGAGCGCTGTACAAATCCGCGTCTTTTCCTTTTTCAAGCACCTAACTTGAGTCAAAACACGGGATGAGTAAACAATACCATTTTCTGACTTTTAGCATAGCAGATTAGGCGACAATGTTTCAAGACTGAAGGTGTTACAAAGGCCATCATCGTGGTCATTCTGGACCTCTAGACCAGAGTTTAAAGTACTATTTTGGCGCTGCTTCATCTTAAATAAATAGATTGGCTATCAAGATTATTTTGTCAAACCAAACCCACGGCGAGTTAAACACTTGATTTTAAAGCAATCCCGACGCACATATTTCGTGACATTAGACAAGGATAGTAATGAACACGAAATACCACTGAGGTGGAAGTTCTTGACGTTGGATGTCATCTGAGAAAATCGTGAGTTTTACACCTGATGGCTTAGCGATGCCGCCAGAATCGGCATGACCAGATCTCTTCGAGACTGACGTAGATGAGAGATCGAAACGGTCTGCTTATTAACCAATAGTGCAAATAAATCAGAAAATATTCTATCATATAAAAGAAATTATCAGTTCGTCTTCCCTTTTTACCTTCAAGAATGATAAGGACCTAGTCCACGAGTTCGTTACCCACTCCGGTTTGACGTGCCTCGTCACAGTGGGCTCCCAATCGGAACACACTCACCAGAACTACATTCTACGAGGTGAGTGATGATGAGGTGATTTTATACGATCGCAATTCGACTGCCTCACTGATTACAAATCTGGCCATTGTTTTGCTTGCCTCCACTTTTTCTACTCCAGTGATAGCGTGACGCCAATGGACTTGTTTTCAAAGTCATGATGCTTCTTCTTGGTCTTGAGAGAACTTTTAATGAACCAAATGAAAATCCACAGTGCACTGCTTTTTACCTCATGCTACGTTGTCATTTTTTAAAAAAGAGATTTTCGTTTTCGCTAATACTTTAACTCACTTGACACTGCAAATATTCCTTCCTAAAGCAGCACCAAGCATTAAAAAATAATTTGTATTAAATATCTCCAACTGAGCCTATTTATTTGTAGAAAATACTCATTGATTTGTTCTTTTATACGGCACGTTTTTTTCATTTTCTACAAGCTGTGCTCACCCATTAGAGAATGATTTCTTCAAACCCATTCATGAGTAAAACAGTCCATATTAAGGGCAGGTTGTTTTTTCTCGGAAAAAATAGCGGCACTAAAGCGCAGGCTTTATCTCGTATCCGAAATGGAAACATTTAAAAGCCACTTCAAAGACCATTTTACCATCTGGCCACTCGACTCTATACCTCTAACCGAGCTTCTTTTGAAGCTTTTTTCACATCTTTGCTTATAAAACAAGGGAAGGTTTTGAGAGTAAGGTATTGATACGGCCTTGCAATAAATGGCCCTCTAAGAGGAGAAATGGGGTTCTTTCAGGGAGAGGTAATATTGCACCGATTGTGCATTGGACGTAGAATAATATCCTTTCCCACTTTACTCCAGCTTTAGGACAACTCATTCTCTACGTGGATGGGATGAATGGAGTGAGCGAGCATCCGGAGACAATACGGTGGCTGTACTCCCTTCTTTCTTGCAAGGTAGGGGTGGCCATTACAATGTGTGTATGTGTCTGCGTCACCTTCTCCGTCGCTTTTCCTCCTTTCCCCTCTTCTTCTTTTTTGTTCGTCCCCCAAAAAGCCACTAATTTCACTCTCTACCTGCAGAGAGCTTTGTGCATCGGCTCTAACGCCTACGATGACTACGTGGTAAACTGGCGTTTTTTGTTGCCCTTTTTGCTGTTCCGGTGGGTAGGGAAAAGTATTCACTCATTGACTCTTGTTTAGACCGCTTGAATACAGCAGTAAAGTTGGGTGTATTTCTTAATTGCAGTTCTCTCTGGTGAAGAAGACTGCCCTTCACCTCCTATCCGTGTTTGTCGGCTACGCGGACACCAATGCCAACATCTTCGTGGAGACCGTTGACGACTTCCACAAGTCCTCAAGTAAGTTCCCCAATACCACTGACTGTGCACTTTTCAAGCATTTGGTTTGGTTTGTTTTGCATCAATAAGTAAAATGTTTTGCGGACACAAAATGTGACAAGTCGCTGAAAATTAAAACTCACCATCAGCGCAATCACTTTTCAGGAGCACTAAAACAGAGTAAGATAAAAAAGTGTCTAGCAATGACATCAAATTTCTAAAATTTTGCTGCTAAAATCTTTAGATAAAGAAAGTGAGTTAAAATCAGTTCCTTTTTCACCTGCTCTCTGCTTGATATAGTAGTTGTAACGCAGGACTGTTATTCTCCTACTATTAGCGATGCCAGGGACGCTAAAATCCCAAAAGTAGTGCGTAATCCCATCTCATAAAAATAGAGTCACTACATTCCAATCTTCTAGTGTCAAATTTTGACACCAGTTCCTTAGATGCGATAGCGAAGGTCTGGTTCAAAATAAATTGAAAGTATTTTATTGTCTGAGAGTGGGACAAGTTAAATTCCTCTTTTTTCTGACATCGGCAGAAACACTAAGTTTATGGCATCCTACCTGATGCCACCAGAAGGTCGAGTAGTGATGTCTAACTAGTCGAGGGCGAAGCCACTTAAACAGTGGTTGCGGCATTAATAAGTCTCAATTCACTGAATAATCGTATGAGGATAAAATTCTACCGATCGCTTTGGTAAGGAAAGAACGCAACATTCAGTGCTGCCATTAAAACAACTTGGTAGTTTAACGCACAGGAAAGGAGATTCACAGCCACTTAACATTTGCCGTTCCACTAACACCTAAGCCTTGGAGTTTGCAATGTCAACGACTAAATAAAACCCCACTATTTAAACAAAGAAATCACTTGTATTTCTCATAAAAAGAGTTATAAGTTTTGTCGGGAAAACGGTGCGCGAGGATCGTCTTAAAACGCGGTAAACAGGAAGGTAATGGCAGCAGATTGGGTATTTACGGCTTTTCAATATGCTCTTGGGGTGCCTTGGTTTGAATCCGTTTAGAACCGCTACCAAAGAAAGGTTCTTTTTAAGAACATTCTCGTGCTTGAACATGGAATTGAAAAGAAAGTAAATAATGAGGAATAGTTATTCGGTTTTAACGATTCACTTTCAAGTTGCTGTCTTCAGTCCCATCTAGTCACCCGAATTTTATCCCTTGACGGAGCTGGTGTTGTGTTTGCGTCGCACGCGCACCCAAAGGCACAAACACGCGGATAGACAGGCAGCGAATGTCTAGGGTGTGAGAGAAGACCTTTTATTCCTCTTCGAAGCGATTTACGCATAAGATTAGCAGCCAGATCGACACGACTCGTCTACCACATCACAAAGTTATCCAGACCAAGTGATCACTTACTCCTCCGCTCTCTTCTCTCATTTTTGACGTTTACAGCACCTCTAAGAGAGCACAGATGCCTACAAACTCTCTTGTCTGTCTAGTATATATTAGCATCCTTGATAATGAGAGACAGGCTATTTGAAGCAAGTGGCAGAAACTCCGGGGTACTATTTGACATTGCAGGCTAAAGATATCAGGCACAACTCAATCATGTGTCAGAAGTACGGGTTTCTTGTCCTCATCACGGAAAATAGGAATGGGTTAAAAACGTTAGCTTTAAACATATCCTGCTCTTTCTGATCCCTGCGATTTAATCATTGACGCAGTTAGCATTAATGAGAGAACCCTTTTTGGGTACTACTTTTTAAATCAAGGGATTCCTGCTCGGATATTCCATCCTAACCAACGTAATTCCAATCAGGCGTCCAAGGTCAGGGGTTCTAAGCACCAGATGAAAATGTAAACTGAGAAGCAACAGAGTTTAGAGAGAATGGTGACAGACTCGCGGCCGTTGACACTATTCTGACTTTCCCACGTCTGAATGACTGGGCGTCTCGTTGCTGTACAATGATGCGCTTGAGGTCTTCTCCACGAGGGAACTTACCTGTGCATTCGTGCCTTATGCCTCTATTCCCCATGTCTTGCTGTGAGGTGTATGGTGGCATTACTGCATGAGGTCTTAACTTACGGCCTCTGAATTGGCCCATGAAAGAGGGCACCTTTGCGCTGACATGCTTCTTTTAGACGACTAAAGCCATAGGTCCCCGTACAACTTGAATATCCCCCCGGTAAAACGATGACGAGACAATTTCCTAATTCTTCTTCTTCCCCTCCTCTTTCCTCCACAATAGAGAGCAACGGTAAACCCTGGTCCTACCTCATCGACCTCCTGCAAAATGAATCGGGTGACCTCGAGTTCAGTCGATTGACAATGCTCTTGATCAACAAGGTTCTTGCTGCAGTTCCAGATCAGGAGACTTTCTACGATATCACAGACTGTTTAGAAGATCAAGGCATGAAACAGATCTCGGAGAAACTTCTTCAAGAGCCCAGCACTGACCCAATCCTTGTGGAACAGTTACGAATCTACGAGGTACCTCCGTTAAAGCTGATCTTCCTTAAAATGGGTTCTTGTTTTTCTTGTTGGGGAAGTAAAGTTTGGAAGAAGAACAGGCTCAATCTTTGTTGCGTTTATTTTGGGTCAAAAGAATCTTTGTTAATATCTTCAGGATTAGCGGCACATAAATGCGACGACCCAATTTTCTTAGCTAACCTCAGTGTCACAAATATGTGACATATTTTGTGCCAGTTTGTAATAATTGGTTGACAGATTTTAGAAAAAAAGTCTGCGAGAAGCCCTCTGAAACCCCTTGGGCTTCTCCTGAATCACTCCCTTGATTTGAGGCTTGAAACTGCACTTAATGGCCTGATCAAAGTCGAACTTTGTCATTATCGGACTAAGGAAACAGTTGTGGAAGATTTCGAAAGTGCGCAAGATCTGATGCTGGTACTTAGCTGTGATGAGAACTTAATTAAGGCATTGTAATTGAGAGAAATGATGCCAGACAATGACACGTCCTTCATTCAAGATTGATTGAGCTAGTTTACATCTGTTCCACCTCTTTCCAGGCGAGCTTAATCTTCGAGGATGGCGGGTCGAAGAGTCAGGTGAATCTGGGTGAAAAGTCATTGGACACCATGCGGCAAACTCCACGGCCTAGCCGAGCTGAATTGGCTGGAATGCCCATTCTAACAACGGCTTCGGAGGCACCAAGAAAACGACGATCACGACGGTTCCACCCTGATGAAAGTGGCACTGTTGTGTAGGTTAAAAAGTTTTTTACATTTGTTGTTCACTGTACCATATTTTGGGTCTAATTAAGCGTCTAACTGATGTCAGAGAAGTGAGAAAATTGGCAGTTTTAGTTCAGCTTCCAAAAGAGTGGAACCCGTCAACTGCACTGCAGAAAAATGGTAGTGGATGATTTTTCTTTACAGCTGTGTACCTTGTTCTAAACTGTCAGATCCTCTTTATTGCCACCTAGCCAGCTGGGCTTTTATTACCCTCCTCCAGTACAGAAAGGCATCAGATTTCCCATCTCAATGCTGAAGATAATTCTAACTTGTTTGGGATAGATGCAGAACTTGGGATAGGCCTGGTTTTCATTGGCTTCATTGGTTCTTCCACAGAAGATTACCCTCTTCTAGGGTACATTTACCCATCTCTTCATCTATACCGTCATTGATGTGGCTTTTGGGTATCGCTGCGATTACTTCTGAGAGTAGCTCACAGTAAACTCACGACGCAAACAAAACACTGATTCATTTTTAATCTCTTTTTTGTGGTAGATCAAGGGATTTGGCGTCATTCAGTGACACTTCCAAACGTATAATCTACTTTTCCATTTACCAACCCCCAATTATATCCGTCAATCGAAAAATCCCTCCCTCTCCTGTTTAATGCTCTACCGTAGGGGGTCCCTCATCACCACGTGTAATGCTACTCAGTAGCGTCAGTGGTTTTGGGCACCATGACCTGCTTTGATCACCACCTTGGCTTTTAAGCAGCCCATTGACACTGTCAAATATGACTTCCTATCAAGCATTGGCGGGTTGTTAGCATTAGTATTTGGAAGTCACTGAACATACATATTGGTATGGTATTTCTCTCCACAACGCGGTAGACACAGTAGCCCATGGGGGAATAGGAGATGACATGGCTAGGGATGCCTTCCACTTTCGAGGAAACTGTCTTAATGAAGCAACTAAAGTCGCCTTGAATTCAAGGTTTCCATTCAATACCTAAGTGTGGTGGAATGCAACACGTTGACGTGTACAGTAGCTCTGAAGGGTTGATTAGCGGAGGACTGGAAGGAGACCTACGTAGTAAAATACACAGTTAAGGTAAACATCATTTTGATACAGTAGGCTAAACTAACCCGAGAGTCATTAGTTATTCATCGCTTTTTACATTGGTGAGGTCTAGGAGCCAGGTGTTCCTCACATTCAATATTTCTGACTATTTGATCATCACTCATGTTTTTTGTGGCTTGTGCTACTTAAAATCTCGTTTTTTAATGTAAGTAGCAAGATCTGATTCCATTCAACACTGGCGTCACAGATGCGTGACGCTCCGAATTTCTTTGATGATCCCAACTTTACAGATATATGGCATATTTTATCGGTTTATGGATAAGTACATACTTTATCGTTTGCAAAGTTGATTCGGTGTGGTCGATAGCCTTGTCAATAATGCCATAGCGTGTCATGATGGTAATAGAACCCGGTTAGTTGTTTGATGATATATAATGTCATAAGTCCTCATTTGTTATTAATTTACTGCAAAAGTCTTATGCTATTTTTAATTTAGAAACGGATCTGATGAACGAAAAACTCACGCTCGTCGGGTGACTGATAAAATAATCGCCGATTCTCGAAGGCACACCGCAGGTAGTGTTGCCACTAGCCTCACTCTTCAAACGATTACTTAGCAGACTAGGAGTAGGAAAGTGTATTTTTGGAAGCTAATTGTAAATTTAAAGCGCATTTCTCCTCTTTTACTGTGCTAATGAGGTCATTTTTTATCTCTCTTTCCTTCTTTCCTCGCCACTCCACCCTCCCCTCCGTCCATTTTCACGCGCGTTCACCTTGCGGCTTTTGTGTTCACGCCAACTAAATCCCGAAATAAAACAACAAAACAACACGCACACACACACGACCAAAACAATCTGATTATGCTCTCACAATGCTGTTGTGCCCTGATTTGTGTGTCTGTCTTGTTCTCTGTGCGTGTATTTTATGTGTGTGCTCACCACTGCTTACTCACCATCACCGATTCACTACCTAACCAACTAAATTAACCCCTAAATAATCAGAGCTTCAACGCCAAACCGTGAGAGATCTATACGAAAACCTAATCGTCAATGAAAGTCCCGTAGAAGAGGAGCCGGGAGAAGAAACCGTTTCTCCCACAGCACCCCAAAAAGAAGCCTCACCAAAACCACTGCCAGGAGCAACAGGAAAAGAGGAGGCTGAAGTAAACAGCGATATAGATGACAGTCCAGCCGAACGCTGCATTACCGTTACCACAGGTAGTACTCATAACGCGGGTAAGGGTTCCACTCTCTAAGAAGTACGAGTGGAGTTGAGTGAGTTCACCCTCCCTTCCTCTCTCAGACAAGGTAGAAGTTGTGCGGAAGGAGGCGCCTAAATGCAGTGCTCTGGTGCCCTATTCTCAACAATGCTCCTCACGGTTGAGTGATCTTGTCCACAAATTCGGTGCGTCCACAAAGATGATCGAAAGTGGAAAAAAAGAGTTAGAAATGCGAATCGATGACAAAGCCCCCTTTTTTTATCCCCACTGTGTAACTCCATTAACTCTCCTCACTGCCTCAATTTCTGACGTCATTGTCAGAACTTCAATGAGAACGCCAATTGATGATAATTCATGGCTGTTGACATTGCTAACTGCCAAAAGCCGCTGGGTCACTTGATTTAGCCTCTTAAGGGGAATTTTAACACCCGCTTTCGCCGCTTTTCAACACATTGGCATTTTTGCCTTGAAAGGCATGGCCAAAGTTAAAATCCGCCCTTTTTCCTTTTTTTGCCTTTTTGTAGAAGATGAAAAATCAACAAGCACAGCAAAAGAGGTGAGTTGATGTGTCATTTAAAAACCCTTGTTATCCTCCTCCAAGGCCAATACGGCCTCCAATAAATGGTGTTGTGTTCCGCCAGAGCTCGGCTTTATCTCGTGACAGCTAATCAAGGCATATCTCTGGAGGGTGAATTTCGGAACAAAGACATTTATGTGTCTTCTTAATCTGTTTTAACATTGAAGCCACACTTCAGAAGAGAGCTTTCCATTTGTTTATTGGTCACATCCTTAATGGAGGCTTTGACACTCCTGAATAGGGTGATTACGGCGACAACTTCGGCAAGCAACGAATGGTGTTTAAGTCAATCGAGGATTTGTTGTTTTATCATTTTTTAAGGAACACCGCTATGACAGTGGTAGGGGACAGGTGTTTCCCATAAGCCAGTAGCTAATGCAGGTGCTGAGAACTGGTCTAAGCGCCGACTATCAAAGTGTTTAACAAAGTTAGTAGCACATAAAACTAAAGTTGTTAATGAGTGTGTCGGAGCATTGGGATGAAAACCTCAATTGCAGCACGACGTTTGAATAGCCAAGCGTTTCAAAGACGGAGCTGCGTCAGTTTTCAGCTCTGAAGCGTCAAACGTCTGGCCCTGAACTCCTAGGTTAAGTTGCGCTGAAGACAATTCCTCCTAGTCGTCCTGGGATGTTCACGCTTTACTAACAAATTTTCCATCATTCTCCTAGGTAAATTTAGTAGCTCGGGTTTTTCTTAGACCCCTCCAGCATAAATTACTGCTCCCCTGTAAAATTACTGCCTTATAAGTGCCATTTTTAAAAGCGTACTCCTCTACTGCTGTTCAAGAATACAGCGAGCACCAATGACTTGTCTACGATGCCTGAGGTGAAACCGGGATTAATTTCCGCCACAAAGGAGAAGTTGGCAGCCACAATCGGCCGTTTGCCCACGGGTCCTCCACCAGCGTCAACAACTAATGCTGCTGAAAAGGTAACATTTTCTCCTAGAACCCAGTAATTGACTTGCTCCATGTTCCCCTTGGGCAAATATTACCATTCATGGTGTCGGGAAGGTGGTTCATCTCTGACTCACTCTACCACTTGTTGGTTTGCATGCTCTTGGGAGATTGTCAAATTACATATCGTATGTGCACCAATTATTCTATTTGTCAAAAAAATTTTAATAGTTTGGTTAAGTTGCAAAAGGCCAATATTTTGTAATGCCTTGTTTTTCAACTCATCTTTTTGGTTACGAGGGCACTTGAGGCTTGTCCATTTTACCCATGCTGGACGACGGCCATGGAAAGACTACAAGTGTCCACAAAGCGAATTTTTTTCCGAAAATAAAGGAGTTTTTGTTTTGTTTAAATATTTTTTTTAAGCAGAGAAAATTTCCCTTTCCTCGGCGAAGTTGGCTCTGGTATTACCTTTCTATTCACAGCTCCCTCCTCAAAAATGGTTGCTCTAACCAAAATCTGCCCTTTTTCCAAAAAAAAACAATTTTGAGAGGGGCACAAATGCGCATGATTTGCATACTCATTTAGTCAGGGTTTACACTGAATAAAGTCACGGAATTTTTTAAGGAGTTGAAAAAGAAGGCTAAATTTTGCCTTAGTCTGCTTGTAGGGTGCTATGTATCTTTCGATTTCGTGGTTTTTTTTGTAGTCTTTTATCCGTTTCCTTGTGAACCTTTTTTAACCTCAAACACAATTTCCCACACTCTGCTCTCCCGCGCCTCAGCCCTTGGAAATATCTTTCTCGTCTATGAAATCTCTCTGAAATAGCACAAATTGTAAAACACAAAGCGGTTTTAAAAGGTTAATTTTTTTAGCGTAGCTGTGTACTTTCTTGAGTTTATTTCCAGTTGGTTCACCACTTAATAGTAAAGGATGAAAAATTACTTCCCGGTATATTTGTGCTTTTGTAAACCTACAACTTGTTGATTTTAACTGGCAGTTGGCTATAGCCAACGCTTTGCAACCTCAAGACTATTAAATAGCTTACAATAAGCAACTCAAACTGTTTAACTTCATTTTTATCCTTTCGACTATAAGAAGGTGGAAGAAAAACCAGAACCACCAAAATTGAAGGGTGTGGACCACTTTTGGATGGACCACGAGAAGAAGGTGGCCTCACGACCACTGCGAGTGAAGGACAGGGAGTTTCAAGACCTCGAGAACTCCGACGACGAATCGACACCGGCGTCAGTGGGCGGCGCAAAAGTCAACGGTGGAATTCCACCGCCACCACCACCCCCACCTCCGCCACCTGGGATTGGCGGCCTTCGTCCCCCTCCGCCCCCTCCACCCCCTCCGCCACCCACATCTGGTATGTTTGAACGTATTGACAGCAAAGGGAGTGGAATAGTCAGCCAGTCGAATTTGGAGCACTACTTTTCTTTTTGCTTTAACTGATTGGTTTTTTGCCTAGTAGGGACTTGATAGGGAATGAGACAAAAAATTTGGTAAAGAGCTTGAAAATGCATCACTTGCTCTCGAAGTGGATGTATCGAGTCAACCACAGTTGCTTATCGGAAGAACAGTTAAAAAAAGTTCAGGTTTCCTACAGCCTATTGGGTCAATTTGCACCACTGGTATGTGCGAAAGGCGGTCATCCAATAAAATGTCGGTAAGAGAGGTGCCATATTAAAAGTGATTACCCATTTGATTAAACTGACCTATTACTTAACGATTTACCGTAAATAATGAACGCAAAGTAGCATTTGTTTACAAATATTTTGTTGAATAAACACTGCTGCTGTTGGTTTATTCATTTCTCCTTACTCTCTCCGACTATTGCTATCCGGCCTTCATTGCTTTTTTATTGGAACAACTTAAAAATACGTTTTCTTTTATGTACTTTATCTTAATCTGGTATGTTTTCAGTGTGATATACTTACTCACTTAAAGCATTCTTGTCTCCGCGTCCAAATCTCATTCACAAAAAAAATCAAGATTTGAGCGTTAGAAATTAGTAACCTCTTAGGGCGGTAGAATCAAAGTTCCTCTCCTACTATTTGCATTAAATATTTACCTGAACTAAACGGAAACCTCTAAGTGGTGCGTCCGTTTGCCTTACACCAGTAATGCATGTGCACACTTACAATGTAGCCAATCGACGTTAAATTTTAACGTAATAATAAACGTCACTGGACTCAGTGAACTGCCATCCATTTGTTTTGCACGCTTAATGGCTAACTGGACCCAAGGATTTATTTGAAACGATGAGAAGTTTTTTTTGTTTCTATTTTATCCTACCGATGAGTTATCAACTCCTATTCAATCATGAGTGAGCAAGGGGGGCAGTTAACCAACGGAAGTCTAGAAAAATGGTAGTGATGCGATCATGTATGAATACATGGTACACTTACCATTGGCTAGAGCAAATTATCCAATGCTTAATTCCCTTTGATGTCGAAAATTTATTTTCACTGTTTATTTATTGTCACTCTATCCAATGCATTTTAGGTGGTCTTTAAATAAATTGCATGTTTCGTGAATAGTAAGAATTCGCCATCACATCTTTGACATCTCTTTTGGGATAAAATCGCGTGATTTGCACCCATTGTGGACATAAGTCATCCATCTCTTTTATGTTGGAATGAACAGAAGCCAAGTGGGGACTTTCAGTATCAAGTTCACTCTACACACTGGCATCCACTTCATTGAAGTGCTTGAACAACTTGTTAGTCGGCAACTCATTACGATGACGCACCTTTAAAATTCCTAAAAATTTGACCCCTCATGAAAAAAATCTGATAATAAGACATTGCGACTGGGATCGTCGCTGGCTATCAGGCCTTGACGGTCGTCTCTGAAGCGTTAATGTCATCCTGTTGAGTAGTTGAACGAAGTCTCTCACCTCATCCAGCAGAAACCTCATTCATTACCGTGCGCTAGTGTCTGCCACTTTGATTAGCGGTGCCTGAAATGGTTCTTGAAATGTGGGCTTATCACCCACCCCCAAGTGCAGTGCCGTCATCGTCCAATCGTTTCTTCTCGCATAAAGGTGAGATGAGAACGCCGGTTTGACTCGCATGAGCCTCGTAACATAACTTTCAAGAAGCGATAAAGAGGAAAGTCTTTTGAAGTGAGGGGTACATTTTATAGATGCAACTCACATTCCATAACGACTCGTATCGAAAGACGACATGTCATTATAGATAAGGGAAGGCAGACAAGCAGGCGAGGCGAATTCGCTTATCTTCATGATCACCCATATTACACCTCTATTGTTTGCACCTTTTCAATCGCACCAGAGGCAGTAGTTTAACAAAGCCACATCAGCACCGTCATCACCAATTTTTCTTCTAGCCGACATGATTTGTGTGCGTGTGTGGGGTCTTCAATTTGCAACAATTTAACATAGACAAATGCTCCAACATTTGGCATCGTGCTCCGATGACTCGCATCACTACTGCTCCTGTCAGTTCAGGCCCCATTGCACAGTGAGCCTCTCTCTCTCACAATCTGGCGACCCGTTTGGAATGTACACTTGGCAGCTGGCCCTCTAGATGGTACTTTCCTACCGGTTCAACTTGTCTTCAAGCCTGAGATCGATGCATATGCCATCGGGCGCTTGAGTGGGGAGAATAATTAAGGTGGTCAATTTAAGTCCGAGTCCATTTTGAACGGTTGAGACAGAGGAACTTCGTCAGGGTATCACTGAGGATGAGGTGATGTCCAATTTTCATATCAGAGTATGGTATGAAGTCCTCTCAGAGGCAGATTCTTCAATTGTGCGAAAATCGACGTCTTGTAGGAAGAGGACTTGCTTTCCATCTTCCATCTTACTTGAAAAGGCGTTGTCTTGCACATCTAGTTACCTTAGTAGATTATTAATTCATGGTAAAAATATCGTCTGCCGTCAATCACGCAAACACTGAGGTCTGGTCTCCTGTGAATGAAGCGGTAGACGCCTTAGAGGGGTTGGATCGTAAATGCATTGTTTGAGACGAAATATTTTGTGTTTAATTTTTTTAATCACTGTCTATTTTAGGTGGGATCCCACCACCTCCTCCACCTTTTGGTAAATCCACCTCTACCAATAGTCTTCTCAGCAGTCTTCCACCTCCCCCGGGGGCGCGTATTCAAAAACAGAGTCGTACTATGCGTCTCCATTGGACTGAATGGGTGCCCAAGCCTAAGGATGTCGAAGCTCTCACCAAAGCTGCTAAATCCAGTAGTAGGGATAAAGTAGACTTCAAGCCCATAAGAAAACCACCTCTCAATCCCACAGAGAGGGATGAGGAGGCCAAAAAGGTTGTCGAGGAGTTAAAAACCTCCACAATCTGGAGTCATGTGGTTCCAGTGGCTCTGGACTACAAGCACCTTGAGGAGTTATTTGAGAACAAAGTGACCGAGATCAAAGTTATGGTGAGAGCTGACAATTGTTTTGCCTCTTATCACCTCTCCCTCAACACTTCAGCATTATTTCTGACTGCTTTTTTTCCTGTCTCTTCTTGAAGAAGCACGATACAGCGAATAAGAAGATTGAGGTTCTTGATATAAAGCGCTCCAATGCCATCAACATCGGCATGAAAGTCTTGCCACCCCTGCGAACTATTAGCAGTGCACTAATCAAGATGGACTCCTCTGTGATCAACCGTGAAGGCATTGAGGTAGACACCTTTGAGAGGATCATTCAAAGCTCCTAATCCACTTTAATTTCTCATCTCTGGAATTTTTTGTCCGGATTTAGCAACTTCTCAACACTATGCTGCCAACAGATGAGGAACGAGAGAAGATCATAGCTGCCAAACGCGAACACAGTGATATCCAGTTAGGCAAAGCTGAAGAGTTTCTTCTAACCCTTTCTGAGGTCTCCCACCTCAAAGCTCGGCTAGAGTTGTGGCTCTTCAAACTTGACTACGAGACGATGGAGGCAGATATTGTCGATCCACTGACCGATCTCAAACAGGTAAAATCACAGTTGCGAATCAAAAGCGATTTTGTCGTCTACTCATCCTCTTTTCCCACGCTTCCTCTCTCTTCCAGGCGGTCTATGACATTCAAGAATCCCAGACTCTCCGCTGTATTCTCTCCGTCATACTTGCAATGGGTAACTTTCTCAATTCCAGCGAGTCTTGGGGCTTCAATCCAGAGTACTTGGATCGTCTTCCAGAGGTGAAAGACACCAAACACAAGCATAGTCTCCTTCACCACGTCTGTCAGACGGTCCTTGAACTCTTTCCCGAGAGCACGGGTAATGCACTTTGCTAGTACAAGAATCGATTTCTCCTTCAAGAAATTACCTATGAAGGCCATCTTTTCTTTGCAGATCTGCACTCAGAGATGGGCGCTGTATGTCGATGTCATCGGGTGGATTGGGACGAGCTGGACAGGAGGTTAGAAAAGGTCGAGAATGATTGTCGACGGGCTTGGGAGCACTATCAAACCATTTATTGCAACACTAATCGCAACTTTGTAATCAACAATAAGTGAGTTTGCTCTGGAGGTTCTTGTAATTTAAATGCTTGTTGGTTTGATGTAATGTTTCGGTCAAAACTATCTATGAGAGAAAGGAAAGTCGAATAGTCTATCAAGTGCTGCAGCTCACTTAATGCCACCTTCACGACATGCTAGACAAAAAGGTGTACGAATAACCTTGGTCGCTATCCAGACGTCTTGAGAGTTGATAAAGGCAGATAGGCATGCACATGCATGCCGACTCTCGGCCTGCGAGCGTGCTTCCCCTAACCACCACAAGTTGAGGCCCACTCTTTACTCCTATGGGTGTGTTAATCTGGCTCCATCTATTTCATCCCCCTGTCACGTGTTTGCCTGTTGGGAGCGTGAGACCGGAGTCATTTAAAAGGTCTGTAGACAAGGGGACTCTCATTCCCTCACCCAATGGCAATTAGATTCACTTCGCCTTATTTTCCCGTCTACTCCTTTCGCCCTGGCTGGCAGGTCTGTGTCGCGTGTTTGAAAATGGACATTTAACCCAAATAAGCTTCCTTAAAACCTATTTAGCACTTTGAATAATCTCCTCCTAGTCGGGACCTTTTGATTTTCGCCTCCTTTAAGATAAAAAAAGCTCCAGCTTGAATATTTATCTATTTCGTAAAGAGCATCCCCACTTTAGTTCATTTCTTAGTTTAGTTTGAACGACCAGTCGATACTTTGTCTCAAATCCACTTCTACTAACTACCATAGTGCACCCGCACCAATCAGACCAAGGGGTCCCTCCGGATTGGTCAGATTTAAAACAAATCAATTTTTGCCTATAAATGCGTAATTTCCCTTTAAAATGAATAAAGAATTTGGGAGTTTATAGTAGAGTTGTTTCTGTTATTAAAACAAGGTTGTTTTTTTTTCGCCAGAAAGCTCCAAAACTTCCTTTGTTCCCAATTCCAGTTAGCTAAACTGTTTGGATTGGAAAGGGACTAGTAGTAGGTGCAGCTTATAGCCTGAATTTTAGTGTAAAATTATTTTATGAAAGTACGACATGTTTGCTATGGGCGTTAGATGCGTGTTGCAAGTGCCTTTTGCGAGTTGGTGATAGATGAGACCGCGTTGGATGATTGAGGCCTAAGTACTAAAATCCATTTAGTGTGTTGCTTGTCTGAGAAAAAGTGCACCTTTCTGGTTCATTCAACAGCAGGCATTAAATTGAAACATGTATTTGGTGAAGGGCGTGCTAAAATTTTTGCCCGTAACCAAAGAGACTACTTCATATCGTCGCCTTGGTGCTGCAAAATTCCTTCCGAGTGTCCGCCCTTGCTGACCTTGGAGATCACGAAGTACATAAATAAAAAACAAATTAATAGGCACTCTTATCGATATCAGCTTCATTCTTTTTAGCTGCATTGGTAGCTTCAACATAATTGATAGTTTAATTTTTTTTAGAAAAAAAAAGCTGCTTTTGCTATAGCCTGTTTATAGATCTTGCAAAAAGGTCTTGACCGAAACTTTCCGAAATGGAAAACCTTTTCCTTTTATTCATTTGCGCCATTGTGTTTATTCATTTTAATGTATGCACATCTAAGCTAATTCACTACTGGATAGCTGGAAGCATTCTTCCTTCCTGCACTCTTGTTTGTAGCTGGTGGATCTCCTTGCTACTTGTACTTGAGTTTTCAGTTTATCTCTCCATCTTCTCGATCACCTGCATGCTATGTAAGGCAAAAACGGAGTCATTCAACATTACTTTCCACTTAGAAGCGTTATTTAAAGCAAAACAAAAAGTGACTCAAGCTTTGGAAGCTACCTTTGTTCTGACTTATTTGGAGATTAAATTAATAAAATCTGTCTGGTCCATTAGAGGACTGTCCATTCAACTTTTCGATGCCTTGTTTCAAGCACCACACAATAAAGATCCTTTTTGGTTTTTTGTACTTTTAAAGTGGCAATCGCCGTTTTCTAACCTTTTTATTTGATCTGTGCTACCGACTTTTAAATTTACCGGATTTCGTTTATTTGAGTGAAACAATAGTCTTTTGGATTACCTAGGTTGGCAGATTTCATAGCAGATGCAGCTGATCGGATAATCTCTATGAAGATTGTCAAACGGCGGACTGTAAAACGGTGAGCCTTATGCATTGGTTTCGCATGTACTGTGGTACTCGAGCCACCAAAAGTGATGAGATGAGACATGCAAAACTTAAAGTATATTAAAAATGCGTCGCAGGTGTAAAAGACTAGAAGCACAAGTGATGTAAGTAGATTGTGACCTCCTGACACTAAAAAATCACCGCTCATTCACGATACCCCCGTCTTCCCTTAATTGCTGTCTCATTTTTCCGTCGAACATTTCAATAAATTGGAGTAAGCTGCGGATCGGCAACTGAGATCACACCATTGTTTCTCAAAAAGATCTTTAATTTGACGTCTCGTTGAGTCCGTTAGGTCTGTGCATCATTCCCTGTGTTCTCTAACGATCATGTTGTGCATGCTAATCGTTCCCTACTTAATAGCCCTTTGGATGCACGTCTTGATTTCATTGTGGTTTTACTTCCACGAGGTCTGGAAGCAGCTTTATTACTTCCAATCAGAGGAACTGGGACTGTTGTGGAGGATTATTAAGTAGGTAATCTTTTTTTCTCACCTAGATATCGCCAGCTTCTCAATTACTTGGGTTTCCCTCCAGCCCGAGCCGAGACCATGGCCATAGGCCACTTCTGCCGCATTCTGGCCGAGTTCTCTCTAGAGTACCGCACCACACGGGAGCGAATTCTCGAGCAGAATGCCAAGAAGGCAAATGACCAGGAGCGCAAACAGACCCGCGGCAAGCTCATTGACGACGTAAGTCGGCCAACTATGCTACTCTTATTTCTCTCTTCCTCTCTGCGCCTCTCTGGTTAATAATGCTATGCAAATATACGTACGAAAACCCCCTCTAGGTCCTCACCATGGACGATGGCTATGTCCATGCTACGCGTAACGTAAGTTATCACCGCGTTTTTCCTCCTCACGGCTTCGCTATCTCATTGCCTGACTAAACTCGTAATACATATGTTCATACTTATACATTACATATTCAGTACTTATGACATCTCTACAAACCCACCAAACGCTTATCATACAACTCACAAGAGTGATTGACTGATTGAGCACTCACTGTAGTCCCTCCCCGTTGGCTGCGCGATTTCAACCCACTCGAAGGAGAGCATGAATGGCCGATTGACTGATTGACCGACCGGTCGATTGGCAGAGAATGTGTGGTTTTTCTCCCATCTGCCCTCTTGTAGGTACCAAAAATCCGCACAACTCCTCCAGTATCAAAGCAGCAAGCGGCAGATGATATGGAATTACGGCAGGGGCTTTCAAGTAGACGCGAGTCTAGTGAGTCCTCTTATCCCTTCTTGCCTCGATTGGGACCGAACACTCGTCGCATGTGTAATAGCTCGACTCTCCGTAAGTGGGGAAATGGGGAGAGGGCTATGTTGTCTAATAAGTGTGTAGAAAGATAACGCTCTGCTGATTTGCCACTGCTGCTTTCGCAATGCTGTCACCGAGGTGCTGGCACTTAATCACTACGCCGAGCTAAATGCTTTCCCTCTCATTCTGTCGTTTCGTCCGATGATTAAACTGGACAAAATGCGAATCGGTACTTTTATGCGCTATCTTTAAAAGCTTCATAAAATCAAGAACGCCATAACTAACATGCTTCTTCATTGTTAATTCTCCTGTGATTGCAGTACTATATTGAGTTCACCTGTCAGAAAGTCCTTTGAGGTAGCGATGCAACCACCACTTGGAAGAGCAAGTCACCTCCAAGTCTAAATCAGCCCAAAGGGGAACTAGGCGATATTTGAGGAGATTAGCCTTCAGACATAGGAGTTTGAGCGTGACTACTAAACATGCTAGTTCGAACATTTCCTCGGCTATCTTGGCTTGTGGATCGTGGAAGATCTCGTGATCAATTTTTCAAGCCACGGGTTACCAAATGCCAAGTAAAAGCAAATTCTTAGCAGTTCTTATCAGTTCACCTAGTATCCGCATTGGTGAAAGAGATGTATACTAGTATTCTGGATCCAGACAGTCGTAGCTTTTTGTAAAAAGACGCGCTTCTAAACTCGTGAGCATCTTGTGTGTCATAACACCGCTTGGCATTAATGCATGGCTCACGCGGCTGTGTGAAATTCGCAAATAACCCAGTTTTTTGCATGAGGAGTGATATGAAGTAGCGAAATGTCATGAATGACACT
The DNA here is from genome assembly GCA_001870725.1 of Taenia solium. Classification (NCBI taxonomy): domain Eukaryota; kingdom Metazoa; phylum Platyhelminthes; class Cestoda; order Cyclophyllidea; family Taeniidae; genus Taenia; species Taenia solium. Next base: position 70,627 of record MIEF01008845.1, read on the forward strand.
CGACTCGTCGCTAAACCGCCCCCGTCCTCCGTGCGACATTTTAGTCGCCAACTCCAAGCGTCACCGTGAGCGCGGTATGAGTCCTTGCTTACCCAGCTCAGTGCTGGATGTGACCGGACGAAATGATCGTGAACATCGTGAAGGCAGTGTCCTTCTTGACGCCTGTGATCGTGCCTCTTCCCTCGCCCCGTCTGGTGGCACACTTGGACGACGCGGTCCCTCCAAAGAGCGTCGTCGTGTTCAAGAGCGAACTCGGCAAGCCAGTAAGTCGCTTTTCGAAAGATGAATTTCAACTACTACTTGATAATCAGTAGTAATAATTTTAAAGGGGAATTGATTGGGTTGAAATGGTCGGATCAAGCGGAAAAATGAGTTGTCAAGGTACAAAAATTTTGTGTAACTGGCATAATCTTGAAAAAAATTGGGTTGTAGCTTGTAGCGAACTGGAATTTAAACGCGCCAAGTACTAAAGTGATCGAAGCTTTTCAGAAAAAGCATTCCCTTCGGATTGAACGGCTACTCAGGTAAAAGGAGCAAATTGTTAACAATGTTTATTTTCTCCTCAAAATTTTTAGATCCTCAGAGGTTTATAAAATATTTTAAGAAAAGCCACTATGCACTATTAGAAAGCTGAGGGGTGGGATACCAGAGAAATAGTGCGTTTGTTTTGCTATCGAAAGCTTTGGTTCAATTAGCCGCATTCATTCTATTTGTATTGCATTTGCATGCATATCATGTCATCCATAGAACATTTCCTATTTTTCGCGCCCAATTTATGCTAAGGAAGGCGTGGTTCTGTCCCTGACAGAAGGCGATTCTTCCTTTAGAGTTAAACATTCACCAAGGGTAGTTAAGTTGCTAAACAGGGGTCGTGACAAGACACTCTGAAAACGATCAAATGTCAGTCCAACGATAATTTTAGGGTTAGGGGGATTCTCGAAATGTTTTCGTGACTTTACTGGCGTTTGAACTCGTGACGAGTAAAAATTTATTGAGTAAGAAACCGTCAGGCGCAAAATAATCACTTTGGACCATAGCTATAGGACTTGGTTTTGATTCAGTCGAAGTTTTTGTAGCATCTGCATAATTTGCCAAAGGAGTTAAGTCATTGTTCTTTTCAACTTTTGATCCCAACCGAACATTCACATCAACCCAATGAAACTCTGCATAACTACTGAGTCGACAAGGATTCGGTGACAAGCCTTGATTGATTCATTTACCTCACAGATCTTCAAGTCCTTTGGAGGTCTGCCTTATCCGATCGAATTGAGAGATCTGATACCTAGATGGTAGGAAGAACCAAATCTCCCCCGCCATAGTTCAGGGGGAAGAAACAGGTATTTAGCAAGTGAGCTGATTTGACTCAGTTTGTTAGACACGCCGTCTCAAGCCTCACAGACGATTGTTTCGTTTACTTTGTCTTGTTCCTTCTCGCAAGTCCGTTCCAAATTCTCACTATCCCTTTCCAGAAGACGAAGACTTCACCTCTCCCATCATAGAGGCCCTAGAGAAGTAGTAAGCTAAATCGCTGAGATATTTGGAAAAAATTGAATCACACACAACCGCACAGCTCACTCTAAGCTGCTTATTATTTAACACCCTTCAGAAATTGCGCGCCTTCGCGTGATGGTGGCTTTATTTACACCACCTTATTTCTTCCTCTCTTTGTGTTTTAACTTGCAGCTCGACTGTTTTACTAACACGCACCCTGCCATCAGCAACACCTCACGCCATGGTAATGCCAAAAATGTGGCGCGTTTCTTTGTGCTCCTTCCTTCCTTCCTTCCTTCCTTTTCCTGTTTATTTTGGCTGCTGTGCTGTGCCTTATTTTGGCATCATTGCTATTCATACCTTGCCTTGGTTTTTCCTTTCCCTTTCCCACTTGCATGCTTGCGATTTTCCCTCGGTTTCGGTGGACTTTTTTCCTCTTATAAGGAATTAAAGCTTAGTAAGGGTGAACAGATGTTACTTTTTGTAAATAAGTAGCTTGTTAAATCGCTTTATGCTCAAATATCAGTCGCTGGGGTAAGATCTCAATAAAATTTGACAAGGCTGATATAGCGATGATAAAATCTAAATGAGCCCATTTTTATGAATAGCTTTAAAGTCTCTACAGCTTACCTCCAAGTTGAGGGGCTTTGGGACAAGTTCAGCCAACGTAGGAGCTAAATTTATTTTTTTTCCGTTCTTAAAATCCGGTAAAATGGAGTGTTCCTGAATTTGCAAAAGAATGCTTTTATTGGCGAACTTAGAGCATGGCGTCCAGTTAAGAGTTTTTCTCGGTGTTTTATCAGGCCATACTAGGAAGGGGGAGAACTTATCTAAAGGGTATAGCCAATCTGACCGATAAATCATGCTGCCACAACGAAAATGCACACCAGCGTAACTAGAAGATCTAACGTCATTAAACGCACATTAGATTCCGATGTTCACTCCCATTTCTGGTGCCTCGTCAACAGCCCCATCTGCATTTCACCCCCCAGAAGTAGAATTGCCCTATGGGAGTTATTTAACCATTTGTCAGTGGGCATATTTCCCACACTACCGTATGGGCGGGAGGCTAGGCTATGAGCAACCGTCAGCACAGCTCCGCACCATCGACAAGTTATTCGAATTGCAGGCTACCAGATCTAATTTAGTGAAGTAGTTGCACTTTTAGGGTATTTAATTTTCAAATTTCCCTTTATATTTATCACCCTCCCTGTGCTTTGCTAGCTTCTGTTGAAAATTTGCCTGATTTGTTTTTCTTGCCGGCAAAGGAAAAGCAAGACTTTAGAATTTCTTGTGCAAATTTCCTTCTTCTTTTTTGACTCACCAAAGCACCGCTCATGTTGATGCTGCTCTTGAATTTTGTTTCTGGTTTCTTTTGAGTTTTCGTTCACATCCTGGTTTGATTAACCAAGTCATTTTTTTCTCTTCATCTCACCTCACCATATGTATAGCCGGACGAACACTGTCCAACAAGATCAGTGAAAATGACATGCGTCATCTGGAGAGTATTTTGCGCAAGCCGCGCAAAGTATGATTGAGAAAGAGGTGAAGACGAAGACGGCAACTTCAGCACATTTTCGGGCTTTCAACAGCAACACTGCTGCTTCCCCTCCTCCTCCCGTCTCCTCTACTTGCACGCCTTTCACCGTCACCGGTCTCTCCCTCGCTCGTCCTTCCACCCGCACTCTCTCTCTTTATTTGTCTGTATTTTTGACTTCATCACGTACTTGGCAAACAGAATGGGAAGATTTTCGTCCCTTCTACTATTTATAGCATCTGCTTCCAAGTCCGCTACTACACAAGCACTCAATCATACCCATAAATACATATTTTTATACTTCGGGACTAGCCCATTATCTGTAAAAACAAGTACTATTATCTTATTGCCTTTCTATGCTGATATCCCAGATCCATGACCATTCACACGAGAGAAGAATGAGAAGAGAAGGAAGTGTTCCAATTTCGCAGTTTGATTTCGTTCAGTCTGTCCTGTGTGTATGCTTATGTATAGCACAACTTCCCCGCGTTTTTTTTGATGGTATGGGAAGGAAACTATGAGAAAAGTGGATATCTCTACATACCTCACTCTTTCACTGACCCTCCACTTGTCCCTTCTTTTCCCCGATGGCCACCCCAGCCATCCCCGATCCACTTTCCCCTACATCCTTATCTATGCGGCACCATACGTCTGGCTTTTTATTCAGATTTGACTCCTTGAGGAAATATTCTCTTGGGTAGCACTTTTTGCTCTGGGACGGCAAGCGGCATCAAGAATTAGGGGTGCCAGTTAGTCAGCTTTCATGATAACAGTGATGTGACACATCTTGGGGATTTCAGGCGTTTGTTGAATCGAGAAGACGCATTCATGATGAAGCCTGGGATGATATTTTTATAGGCAACATCCCTGAGGTAATTAGCGGTACCCAAAATGAGTTGAAAATATCAACAAACGGGTACATAGCCACTAACAACTGCCTAAAAACCCTCAAAAGCAGTCTCATTTTGGTGTTTCGGAGAAGTTAAAGCTCCAGGCACTCGGAAACACTTCTCAAGTTCACTTTACGCCAAGGTCTAGGGCGATCTTAGACTCCAACGGTTCAGTCGGCAGACGTCCAGGCAGCCGGGTACCCAATGCTTGATGTACTGTTGGGGATCTTGAGAGTAGACGTGCTCACCTGGACCCCATGACAACAGTATGCTATGGAATTCTGGCACTTGTTGGAAACATCCAAAAAATGAATGCAGGGTTATTTAAAAGTGCTCACGTAATATGGAAATCTGTAGCGGAGATTGCAAATGAATCGGAATGGTACCTCCTAAAAATTTGTTGGTTGTGCAACTGACTGGGAATTTCCTTTCAAATCAAGAAAACAACAAAATGATCTCAAAAAGTGGATTTAAGAGCAATTTAATTGGTTGTGCCTACTGAGAGGATAAAATATTTGTGTCATCGTTTATCAAACAGTGTGCTGGAGATGTTGGATTGACGGCTTGATGGTAAAGGCAATTGAATTCCGGCAGGAAATAAGGTAAATAACGAAGCAGACTAACTAGGAAGTTCTCACCCAACTTCAGCTGTATTTTCAAAATTCATTTGACTAGAATTTGAATTAAATGGTATATTTCTTGAGCAAAAAAAATTTCCCAAATGTTATGGCTTATTATCCATCAGGATTTGAACGGAGTCACTGGAATTTGATTAGATAGTGTTGGATTTTGTAATTATTAGGGCACCTTCTTGACTTGTTAAACCAAATCAAGAAGTTGCTAAAAATGAAGTTAAATGGGGAAATTTTCTCTATGATTATTTGTCAATTCAAAGATATTGGTTTTTGATCAATTAGGGTGTTGGCCGAAGGGCTAGAGCTTAATTGGTTAGCTGGGTTTTTCAAAATATTTTATAATCATTGGTACACCTTGTCAAATTGTCAAACCTTGGCACGAAATCGCAAGATGGCGTCATCAAACCATGCATGTCTTTCAGCAAATAAAATTGCTCCATTAAATGGTAAGTTTCAGACAAAAGGGTGCTCACCACTTTGCAGGAGGCGCGGCAATGAACAGATCTTACGCCATTCTTCATCGTGACAAGAAACACTTTTATTCTGTGTTGGCCAAAATATAGCACTTTTAAAAGGTAATGTTTAACCCATGCCTATGAAATTTCGATGAAATTGCAGCCAACTTCCGTAAAATAAGTCACACTGACCAACACTTACAAGTTCTGATTGTTTAAAGCTGATATGCAGCTTCATTAGTTTACGACACGAGTAATGTGGCTTACAGGGGCAATTTTTGCTTTTGGACAAAGTTGTCCGGAATACAAAACACCGTAGATAGGCAAATCCATTATCAGTAATGCCTTTCTGACTTCTGGAGTACTTTACGTGGCTATCACAATTCACAACCTCCCCTTCCTCTGTTGGATCCTCATCAATCGCTTGAGCACCTCAGTCGCCCCGTAATTTGTTCTTCCGCTCTGGTGGCATTGACAAGGGGCCAGGCTCATAGTCTTTCAGTCCTTCAATCACAACAGCATGCGAAAATCTGTACATTATCCCTGTTAGTGATTTGCGCTCTGCCATTGATCTAATCGAGTTAAAACTATCAAATATACTTTATTGATCCATTTAAGCCAAACCGGTTATCGGGTACTTTTTCCATGGAAGACTATGAATGCAGAAAGTGACGGTAAGTCCCTCGCGGTGGAATCCTGTGCTGTGGGGAAAAGGCGAGTGTCAATTTGGTCCTTGCAAGTAAAGACAAATTGTGCAAGTACTAACCTCACATTGTGACATCAATTTTGAACTCGTCATAACACTGAAATAATTAATTAAGACACAGCAAATGCGATACTCACGCAGCTTCCGCTTCGTGTCGCTTCTCCTGATCTGCTTCTCCCAGAGGAGCGGGTTCTGACAAGCGCAATTCGCCGTCAATCGATATCGATTTTTGCATGTGTCATTGAGCTAAGCGCTTGTGCATTTTTTGTGTCAAATAAAGAGTCCTTTTGAGTGACCGGCTTGAAATTTAAAATTTATGCTTTAAGCAGGAAAATGGCAAAGTGACGCTGACCCGAAATAAGTAGTACACCTGCAAATAAAATTTCTGTAACTATTTTCTTTTTGAGGTAGTGATGCTTCTTTTCCCACCTCTGCTTTTATGTTCCTGGAACGAGTAGACTGATTGGATGATGACGCCTTCTGTTTAAATAGTGGAGCTGCATATTCGTTCGGAGTTGGCCTTTTCCTCCGGGTTCAGTAACGTCTGCTCAGTCCAGGGATTCGTATGCACTGACGTCAGTCAACCAAAAGTTACATTCCACTGGACCTAAAAGTGTATTGGAGGAGGGAGAGTGTGCTGACCATCTCGTATGTCCATCACCAATCGTTGAGAATGGCGTCGTGGAGATAAGGCATCGTGTCCATTTCTCATTGCCACTTGGGTTTCACTTCATTGCTGCCCAGCTGTATCTATCTGGACCCTATTTAGTTAATTGAGGTGGGAGAGGGATCGTGTATCCACTTAATAGACCTATTTATACAGGTGCCGTAGACAGCTTCGCACCAAACTTTTCCAGATGGTTTACAACCACGATTATATCCACAGAACTCGGTTCTAGAGCAGTTACCGATGGTCAACGTCATTTTGAAATGCATTACTGAAGTACGGAGAGGCTGGAAGAGGACTAATCCTTTGATTCGGATGTCATCTCGCCCATTAATTGCACGAAGGCGGAGCCTCAAATGCTCGCGTACTCAAGCCGAAGGGTTAAGCAGGCAGTTAATCATCTTCAAAAACTTCGAGACCGCTCCCCGCAAGCTCGTTAGCACTTGCTTAGTCACCTGCCAAGTGCGTCAAGAGGCGCACATTTTGAAATCGCTCGAGCAACGAGTAGGAGAAATCCATAATTCCACGTGGTTACCGAGTGGTATCAGGGGGAGGGACGGCGGACGCCATGTGCAGCGCGGAAGGGATGCGACCGGATTACTACTCCCTGCTTGAGGTGCCTCGTGGTGCCTCCGAGGAGGAAGTAAGAAGAGCCTATCGTCGACTGGCCCTCCTCTACCACCCGGACAAAAATGCCACAGCTGAAGCAGAGGCGAGGTTTAAGGCGATTTCTAAAGCCTATGAGGAAAGTGATGAAGTTGCGAGGTAGATTAGAAAATCCATGAGCCAATCAAAGGAAGCATAAATCAGGTTAGGCATTCATAGTTGATGACAAATTCGGAAGGTTGGAAAGAGGATTGTGGATTGACATTACGAAAGTAATGCATTTTATGCCATTCCTTGTGAGTTCACGGTGTTTTTAGGATTAGAGTCGGATGCTATTACCAAGTGATTTGATTAAACAGGCACTACACTCTAGCAAGTATTATCGAAGAGAGAAAAGTAACTGCAACAATTCTTCAGGTGCTTAAAAATTCGGAAAAGCGTCGTCTCTACGATCTATATGGAGGTGGATGTTTGAAGGGGTCGCCACCAATGTAATCGTCTGGAAGTTCTCCAGACGGTGGTTCAGGCGCCTTTCACACCTTCCAGATGCTTTCTGGAGGTAGCAAAACCTTTAGGCAATACATAGAAGTTACTACAAATGTAAGTTGTGTTGATCAGGCATTCCACATGCTAGCTGACTACTCTAGTGGTGGTGGCAGTGATGATGAGTTGGGGATTGCCAAAATCGGTCTTTGTTGTACATAATTGGAATGTCCATATCATCGCAACTGGGTTGGGGTGTTCAAAACCTTCAATGGTAGGATCCCTTTCTAAACACCACACACTGTGTCATGGCAATATTCACTTCAACTGTTGTCCGCCAACTAGATTAGATGGTTTATGGTCTGCATGGTAGAACGTGCTGGTGGTAATGGGACACTTAGCGTTTACCACTGCCCAAGTCTCTGCTTGACATGAATACGCTTGGTGATTCAGCTTTGCAATTGTGTCCATTTGCAAATCGGCACCTTTTTATGTCGTAATGCCATAATTTTGACAGGGTATGCAATCCACCTATGTGTTCAATGCACTGAGTAGTCAAGTTACTGAACTCTTTCTCAGCCTACAGTTAAAGACTCTTCTTCAACATTTCGACGAACCAACAGCGACATCGAACATCCCGTGAAGGTACGGCTTGATGAACTTCCCGGCAGTACCCAGCGCCGAATACGGGTCCGCCGAAGCCGGTTCTATCGTTTGTCAGGGCGCTTCGTTCAGGAGAATAGGATTTTCACCTTCAAAATATCACCAGGAGCACAGAATGACACACGTATCCGCTTTGAAAGAGAAGGAAACGAAATAGTACCAAATGAACCTCCCGGAGACATTGTTTTATCCTCCCAGAGGAGGAGCACGAGCTCTTCCTCCGTGGAGACTGCAATCTTCGAACTGGATGTAAGATTGATCTGAAGCTGGCACTCTTTGGGGTAGTCTCGTGGTAAGCATATAGGTCACCTCGCTTTACTTATTAACAGCATATAGTAAAACATTTGTTATGCACTGTATTACCTATTTTATCTATAGACAAAAGGATTGAAAGATGAGTCGTTTTCGGTCAAGATGGAGCCAATGGCATCGTCTCTTTCGCCCTTAATTATTCCTGGTGGCGGACTGCCGGATATTCGATCGAAAGACGTGGACGCAAATACACCAGTCCACTCGTTCGGCTCACAAAAGCTCAAACGCGGTAACCCCATCGTGCATTTCGAAATTGAATTACCTTCCTTTTCACTTAACAAACCAAGGACTGAAACCATTAGATTAGCACTTCCCGGTCATGGTCAACTGAAGTTTCAATACCTGCCGCGACAGGTGGTTACTGCAGCCCCACCAAGGAGCGAACAAATTACTAAACAGTGATTGTGCGATCTTTTTATTGTGATGTTGTCATCCCATAAATCTTTCTACCCTATTCCCTTCTTATGTATTTACCCAAGTCCCATCACTGCCTTCCTTGTTTGATCAATGGAATGTACCATCGTAAGCTGTTGGGACATTTGGAAAGTGCGATCACTTTTATATGGGTCCGAGTGAATGTATTTTACCACTCTTGAGGCATAGAGAAGGATAAGCAACCTTCCAGCATCACTTTATAGCATTAAATACTATAGGTACAACCAGGCTTTCTAAGCACACTAGCAAACATTCTAGCAAAACGAAGCCTTATAATAATGTCATCAAAATGTAAATCCCATAGAGGCCCGAAAAACCTCACTTAATCGTCTTCTTTTGAAGCCAAAAGCAAAAAGAATTTGTAACTCGTGGCGTCTTAAAAGTGAATTTTGATGCGCATTAATTAACTGCCTCTTATCAAACACGCAGAAGTTATAACTTTCAGCCAAACAATTTTCAGCATGAAAGCTCATTTTTAAGGCATCTAGCCAATTGAAAATTCTGTTTCCGGACGAAGTGATTCATATTTTACTGCGATGTTGATCTTAAGCTAAATGCGCAACGTAGAAATAATTATTGTGCCGTCATTGATGGTGATAATGCTGTCGGACATTCATTGGTTGTTCACGGAATTGAATATGGAAGAGAGCATATGCTCTCCCAGATAGTTGGTAGACGGCTGTTTATGGGTACGCATTGATTATATGCGTTAACTTTTAGGCTTAGCCATATTGCGTTTTGACGATTCACATTCATCCTAGTTCTTGGCTCTGTATCTGGTCTTTTCTCAATATTAATTCACGCAATTTATGCTTTCTCGCTTTGCGTGTTGTAGGGACCAAAGTAATTTTCTAAAATTAAACGCCATTTTTCATCAAGTTGAGCCACTCTCTGGAGAAAAGCACTGACGTTATAAGCGTGGTGTTTTCAATGTCTTGTTCCTAGTTAACTTACCTCGTATTTCTCCTTTCGAGCCCCGTCGTACAGGCTAAAACGATTAAAACGTGGACAGCTCTGAAGGCACTATCAGTCGACCTATGATGTGTATTTTTGGTGTCTTTAGAGTTCAGGTATTGTACTTGACAGATCTTTGGTTGGCTGTAACCATACCTTCTCTACCTATCCACGCTTTTGTTCAATTGGTAGGGAGTATTTCAGGATGTTGCATATTAGCATAAGTTAGTTCTATTCGCTTATGTCATTTATTCGCATTTGTTGAGCAGAATAGTACATACTCTCTCCGTGAATAATCCGGAGGGGTTATTTATGCTATACGTATCACCTATCACTTCAGTGGCCGCTTTCTAGTACTCGACTTGCTCCCTCAAAGCGCGTAGTTTTGTTTGTATGGTTATATGGGCGCCGTGAATGTGTCGCACATTGGTTTCTTTGGGGGGTTATGAATGAGTAGCCCATATCTCGCAAGCTGTTAAAGCTTTTGGTTAACCTTATCGCATTTAAACGCAAGGGGTTTCGTTGTTTTCTCTGCAAGTGTTCATCATATTTCTCTCGGACTTTGTGAACCTGACTATTTTGGTGCACAGTTGCATTGCTTTTTGCATCGATTCCGCGCTTTACTCCCATTTTTATTGGCTTTGTTTCACAACCGTAGTCTCATCTTTGCCTTACAGACCCTGCATGATGACTCTGCGTTCTGCAACTAGCACTTCAATACGTGCCTGGCGTCGATTCTTTCCCCTCGTCTCCGTTGGATCTCTGGTAGATTTATTTGAGGAGATGCTTCAGACTAGTCACCTTTCCGACTCAGCATCCACCTGCAGCTCCGCTGCTACCACACCCGCTGTCTGTCCTGAGCCAAACTTGGCATTCCTTTCTATCATTCTCGGGTACATTGAGAGTCACATCGCCACCACCGGCGAGTCGACGACGCCTGCATCTGTACCGACGCGAAAACGCTCACTCACCGGGACTCAATCGAATTGCGGAGCAAAACGATTGACAGCCCGTCCATCTCCTGCTGCTACTACTCCTGCAATCGCTGCTTCGCCCTGCGAAGCGAGTTCGCCTGAAGTGCCTCCCTCTCTCACCGGGGAAGAGGTACCGGTGGCCACGACCCCTTCTCTCGTGCCCAGTGATTCGACACCGTCCCCGATGAGCGCAACGGCTTCTTCGATGAGTGTGGCGGTGGAAACGGTGAAACCAGAGTTTCCCATTCTTCGTTATGAAGAGGCAGAACAGCTGTATCAGAGATTTTATACCATGATTGTTCATGATTCCAAGGTGAGAAGCATCTCCATGTTGTTGCAACTCTGAGCTGAGTAAATAATTAGTACTCGGACCAGTTTTGATTGTAACGATAGAATTAGTCAAGCTATAGGGGAAGCATTCGATAAGGCCGCCCACTATGAGGAAAGTTTCATTTTAGATGGATTATGAACACTTTCACTATCAGTGCCGCATGTGTGACGCTCCAATTTTCTTACCTGAATCTGCACATCACAAATATATGGCAGCGGTTGAATTGATCTGTTTGGTGATTCCAGCGATGGTTTTATGGCTAATAAAACACCGGCCTCTGATGGTTTATCTTTCCTTGGTATTCTGGTAGTAATGGAGTTGTGACGTTTCCTTGCTAATTTAAGGAAATTCAAATGTCTATCTGGATTGTTTTCACCTTGCGGAAGGTACGGTGTCTCCGCAGCATTGGCTTTGTAGTGGCTAATCCATGCGTTTATGTATTGCTTGCGCATATCAACTATTCGTACACCTACAAGCACATCCACTTGAACTCCTTTTAATTTTAGAACCTAGTAGATCTTCGGGTTTGTCTTGGGTAACTATTGGAGACAAGGAAGAGGTAGGAGGTTAGAAGTGCGGACTACGAGTCTTCTTCATTTTAGTTGTCATCGATGGCCAGAGTTCTGCCCGGCCAAGTGTCGTCAACTCGACGATTGGTGAAGGCGGTTTGTGATGTCCTCTGCGCTCACATGGTCTCCCCTGCTAGGCAGCGAGAGCACTTCGCTCATGCTCAGTCAATCTACTCTCTTCTTGAATGTAAGTGGGACAATCAGCCGGCCTCTGTTGCCATTCACCTAGCTACGGATTCCTAGGAAACTAAGAATCAAGGTGGGAACGATGACATTTATGTGTATTCTCGTTACTTTTTGATCAGAATGATAGTTAAGTGCTGTAATTTCCTGATAGTATTCAAATGGTATTTTCCTTTCAAAGTACAAATTCTATTAACTCGAAAATTAAACTGAGATATCATTGCTGGTACATTTTGATCGATGCATGAAACGAAGAAACCCAATTGTGTAACAATGCTTCACATAGTACTATGATATAGTTTCAGTTATGCTGAATTAATTCGTATTAAATCTTTTACTTAATCCTATTAATCCTCCATCAATCCAACTTGGCTTATCCATTTTCGTGATGGTGTTGGATCCCACAATCCTGTTTCTGCCTTACAATGGCGTGAACACTTCACATCATGCACTATATTCCGTATGGAATGTTTCTATCATTCACGAATAAACGACCATTTATGAGTTTTGACGGACTGGGAATCCGTATAATAAAGCTATCACTGAGGGTCAGTGGTACCACTACCTCATCTCCTACGCTTTTTGATCGAGAAAATGCAATGCGAAAGTTGTCAACTTTTCTGCTTATGTTTCAAGAAGGTCTGAGATCGTGTTACACATTTCTGTTATTTCTTTTATTGCACTCAGATCACTAGCTATTAGCTCCCAAAGGCACTGAATCTGTAAATTTCCGCGGGAATAATGCTACTTTTTTCCCGGCACTTTCTGATAGCTCTCTCAAACGAATTTATCATTTCCAAATAAGTTACCTGATAAACTAGAGGACAAACTATAGGTTTCTGTTTTTCTAACAGTAGGAACAACATCATCCTTCCGCTGCGTTTCTATTATGCCAATCGCTTAAATAAGTAGAGAAACTGCCTAATTTCCTCACTGAATTTGAGGGGAGAGGTTGGAGGAACTGAAGTATTGGTGATTGAGTCTAGATTTGCTGCTTTACCACTTTGCAACGCACTTTGATCATCGTTAAGTAACGCATTCAGATATATTTTTTTGCTGTCCTTGAAGGACACTCTTAGACAACTCAACAAGTGGTCCTCGAGTTGCGTGTTTTCTGTTTTGAACAATCTTCATGATCGCAATTCTCACTAGCTTGGGAATAGTACAACTGGAGGCATGATTTCGCTTCGTTCCTCAGTATCCCTTGGTTGTGATAATGGGGAGAATATTGGCCCGTATTTTTCCGGCTTTGATGGAGGGGCTCTACGGAGGTGGTTCTGCCTTAATCAAATCCGAGGGTAGCCCTGGCTGTTTTCCTTCCATTTTGCTCTCCTTGTATCAAAAGGCGAATTTGATTAGTATCTCTTAAAGGTCGTGCAAATTAACTCTTCCTATCAAGATCCAAACCAGAATAACCGATGGGTAAAGACTTCATTACGCAGGTTTTTGATGCTGATAATGAGTGCACAGGGTGTACGACGTGTGCGTACGTGCCTGCTGGGCGGACCGCTAAATTTTCAGGTTGGTCAGCATCCTCATCGTGATTAACCTTAACCTTGCAATGTTTAGTAGTACATGTGGTGTGTTGGGTGAACTCACTGAGTGAAAATCGAAAAATGTTCTAGAATGTCCAGCTCTTCAAACACCGAGCGAGAACATCTAGGACGTTGGAAGCGGGATGTTTTTTTCAGGGTTTTCGATGTCTCCAAAAGCGCTAAAATCCCAATCTATCGTTGTTCTTCCGCCCTCGTCATTACTTTTTGATTATTTGTGCAATCTTTTGCTTTTCATTCAGATGGCCAATTGGATAGTTTTGGTTTGGCCTATGCCACCGTGGCAGCATGCCAGCTTCTGGGCTACACAGACGTTCACCTGGCGTTATCCGAGGACCACGCTTGGGTTGAGTTCGGCCCACCAGAGCGGCGTGAAACGGCTGACGTCTCAGTGATACCCGCGCTGGAACCTGCTGAGGTTATTTCTCCAGTCAAGACCACTACCACCGTTTCGGCCTCCACCCTCTACCCACCCCCCGTTCGACTCGGACACCTACTTCACTCCTGGCTCTACCTCAACGGCTGTCCCGTAGTCTGCAACCCCCTTGTTCTCTCAGTTGCAGCTGCCGTGACCGCTATTCAGCCCTGTGGACTGTCAAAATCCGTTCGTCCGATTGATCAGATTGCCGCGGCGTCGGTATCACCCCTTGCTTCCAAACGTCCGCGCCGGAAACTCTCCTCTGGCGCTCTTTCTACCTCCAGTGACGGTCATCCTGTCCGTAGTGTTGAGACTATTTCGCCTGAAGTGAGGGAAAAAACTTGATGAATGCTTGCTTCTGGTGAGCACTCTATGTACGGTATCTTTTTCCACTTTTTCTAGCTAGTGCGTTTGAAGCAGACCCTTTTGTGGATGGTCTACCGAGCGGGTATGCTCAACCAATACCCTCTTGGATTAACCAATTTAGCCGATATTGAAGAGGGCTATCCCTCGACAGGAATTCGTCTCGAAGAGGTTGCCTGCGACCTTCAGATTTACTCGGGTATGCCTGCCACTGACTACATCTTGCCCGAGATCGTAGAGGTTTACGGTGATTACAGGGATGTTGGATTTTCACCAAAACCACCGAGGCAGCCGGACATCCCGTTGGAATTACTCCGGCGAGCTGTGGAAATTGACAGGGTTTTCTTCCGCAACCAACACGTCTATCCCTATATCTATTTGGCAAATTATCTCCGACGCAGGGGAGATGTACACGGCGCGTTGCGCTGTTGGGCTGAAGCTGCTCGTGTTATTGGACAGTATGTCAAGCGTTTTGTTTTATCTGATCATTGGGGAGTAACGAGTTTGAAGGTCGATTCGTTCTTTGAGAGGTGTTTCCGACCCCTACCATTTGAAGCCTTTTCTCTTTCACCTCAGATACAACCACAGCTCAGAGGACGCGGAAATCTACCGAGAGTTCTTGGACATTGCAACACGGGTGATTCCAGAGATATTCCGACTATGTGCTATAGAACTTCGAGCCGGGGTATCCACGAAGCCAAACCTGCTAGGTGAGTTGCTTCTCCTCCATTTTAAGATGAGATCCGCTCACATTAAATGGACTTATTTTCGTCTCTAGATAGCTCCCTGTGCCTGGCCTACCTACTTGCCTTTTATGACCACCTCTGTCTGTGGGAGGAGGGTTCAGCAGTCCCTGTTCTTCATGTTGGATGGGTGGATAAGTTGGCCGCATCGCTGGCACGATTCTCGGTTCATGCACGAACTCAGCTCCATTTAGAAGCAACCCGGGCCACTGGGGATGAAGAAAACTCGAGAATGTTGACAGTGACGACGAAGAAAAAGCACCTCCATCCTCATACTCGTCAATCCAGTGCTGGAAGTGGTTCTGTGGTCACACGTCCCATCACAGCTCGAGAACGCGAACCCTCTCCCTTGCCCGTCTCCATGACAGAGGCGGAAACGGAAGTGGTGTCGGCCCCTATAGAAGATTCAAAGACACCGACGATGGACTCGGTGAATGAAGTTACGAAGGCTGAGCCGTTGAGAGTAATCCTTCCGCCGCCATCAGCATCCATGTCCTTCCAGAGTTGTTCAACTACTGGATCTTCTGTGCTTTCCGTATTCATTAATACATCTTTACCCTCGGGAGGGGAGAACTCTGCCATCGTTTCCATTCCAGAAATGGCAGCAGGACCACCTCAACGAGAGGCGATCAAATCACTCCCAAAGCCAGACCTCATTTTGCCTGGAATAATCGATGGTCTAGAAGGAGGCGAAGATGATCTTTTGGATGTCTACAGTTTGGTTGTTGATTGTTGTACGGGTCCGAAGGAGAAGTTGATTTCAACACTAGCGAAGGCCTCACAATTTCGACTTCTCAACCCGGCTTTTTTGATGGGTGATCTTACTGCGCCACCTTTTGCGGACCCAGAGGAATTGGCCGATTTCCTTATGGAACGGGAGCCCTCCAAAACTAAGGCAGTAGGTTACTATTTCATACTTGGTCTGGTTCAATTAAGGCTATATTCATCCTCGTTATTCGTCTGGAGGCTAGTTCCAGAGCTTTGTCCCACCACTGTGTGAAACTAAAAAGACCCATCTTCAAAGCAGACATCGTTCCACTACATTTTTCTTCACCGATTTTGACACGTTGATACTCCTCTACTGCTACTATTTCCATCTCTTTGTTTTCAAGGTTGCATATTTTCAACATGTGCCTCAGTCTACCTTTCAGAAGGATCGGAAAGAACCCAAGTTCTCCCCCAAACCTAAATCTTTGACAACGACAATTGTGGCGGAAATCCCAGACGCTCATCAGACCCAGGAACAGCAACCACAATGTCACACGCAGGATGGTCATGACTTGAGGGGGAAGGAACAGAAGCTGGATCCATCACGTCCACAAGATGCAGTTACAGCGGCAGCGAAGGAAGAAATGGAGGTAGAGGAGGAAGAAGAGGATGTCGGTGTGGGCATCGCGATCTCATCTCAACACCGGGCCTCATCACCCGAATCCTCCGCTTGTCCCTCCCTCCCATCTATCCCCTCCACACCTCCCGTTTTCCCTCCCCCTGTCACGCCTGAACCTATCACTGCAGTTGATGCTGAAGGTGCTGCCACGACCGTGGTTGGGATGGGAACAGTAGAGAGTGATGTCGCTGGTGCTCCTAAGCCATCAACTCCCGCAGCTTCTGAGGTGGAAGATAAGGAAGAAGAGGAAGTGAAAAGTAAGTTGACGCGATTTTTGAGAGCCTATTTTAAGTAGACGTATAGAGATACTAGTTACTAAGATAGCTAGTATCGAGGCGAAAATGGTCTAATATTTTGTTCTTAACCTTCTCACATTATTTGTTTAGCACTTACACTACCAAGGCACCAGAAAGAAATTTGAATCGTCCAAATATGCATATTTCTCAAAATCTAAGAAAATCTATTCTGAGTCTCTTATTTTTTTCAAATTTAAATCTGCTTGTGGCATTTGGCTTGGTGCAACAAGCCCTGGTTACCATAAATTGGCAAGGAACAGGTCACATGTTCGTGACCCTGGGTCCACGTGTGTTTTCGCAACATAGTATCCATCGCATGAGTAGCATACATTACTAACCGCCTTCTTTGTTTCATGGCAATAAATGACGATCAGTCGTTAGGTCATCATTTTGTGTGCAAAATTACTTGCATTCTGGTTTGGCATCAGCATTTCACTGGTTCCCACTTTTTGTCGATTATTGGTTTTTATGGCCAAGTTCTCCCAATGTTGTCAAATCTCCTGACGATTGGGAAAATCATTACTTTAGCAATTGACAAGAGTTAAATCCATTTCATAAATTATGTACGACTTAATCCTGGGTGGTATCTGGATCAAGTAGATTAGTTCTAACCGATTCGAGTGTGATTGAAATTTTTTTCTTTATCGCCACACT
This sequence comes from Taenia solium, assembly GCA_001870725.1. NCBI lineage: Eukaryota > Metazoa > Platyhelminthes > Cestoda > Cyclophyllidea > Taeniidae > Taenia > Taenia solium. The sequence continues at coordinate 87,932 of MIEF01008845.1, forward strand.
GGTGCAACCGTTACTCGAGTGTAGGGCTAATTCCCAGTATTTCGGTTGTTCTTACTTCCGTCGAGGACTTTTGACGTTTGCTCCACCAGTAATATGACGTCTGTCGGATAATAATAACGCACTTGGCTTTAAGCAATGTCTTAGGGGGTGGTGAATATGTGATTTTCCATTTGAAGACGTAAATAATTTTCCCCTTGTGTGTTGTATGAGTAATATAATTAATGCTTATTAATTATTGTCTTCCTATTACGTCTCTTTCACGATTTGTACTTCTTCGCCATGTGAATTGCGTGCTATAGGTATTATTACCATCATAGGAGCGCCCTCTTTTTTGACGACACCCACGTGAAGAAATCCACTTTCTCGCTCCACGGTAATACCGAGTTGTATCAACAGACTGTGCGTGTTCCAGCCTCGGGCGCCATGATCGTGGACAGAATGGCGACAGATGGGGAAATACACCTTTACCTTGATAAGGATTAGAAGTGAACCCTGGAAGATGGCAGCCCTCTGTGAAAGTTGTTTGGTATTTCGCGAGAATAACGAACGCTTTGTTATGATGTATTCGCTGCCAGCGTCACCACGCGCGTGATGCCTCGACTTTTCCACCACACCTCGCACGTGACAACTGTGGAGTGCGCCTTCTAGCAATTTGTGATAACCGGTTTCGCCAATTGGTGTGCCGCAAGAGCATTAGTTGAGTTTGTAATAGTGAAATAGTGAATGCAGGGTGTTCTTTGGTCCTAGTAGATAAGTACACACTTTAGCTTTTGGGCCGCAGTTGAATTGGTGGTTGTTGCCTTTGTAAGAACAACAAGACCTCTGGACCGGAGTGTTTGGTTTTCTTCTAAGGTCCTAACGGTGGACAGGCGAAATACTATTAAAATTTTCTATTTTCTTATTGTGAGTTCCGGAGGGTATTGTTTTGAATATTCCCCTTTGCAGTAAAAATCGACTATTGCTTGATGCTCCACAGTTGAAACCTTACCGACAGTTTGGAAACAAATGGAGAATGAGTACAGCCTATTGATTCCACTATTTTTTTGCCATTATTTGGAATATTTTCGTTAATTCGTTTTGCTCTTTACACTTATTCGGTTCTGACTGGCTTGAGGATTTTTGTCGACTTCAAAGTGACCAATTAAATTTTTTTATTACTAGCAGTCAAACCAAATTATTTTCCTGAAATCTGAGAATTGCTAAACTCCTCTTTTTTTCGAGCCTTTTTTTTGTCAGTTGGTGATGAGTTTATCTCCGAGAAACTTATTAACGTCCAATTTTTCAAATTTCGAGCCTATTTTAAAGCGAATAACCTCAAAAATATCTAACTAGGGCCATCTCCAGAAGATGGATTCGTATTATCCAGTACCGAGTACAAACAGAAAGCACCTCAAAGCATGGGTAAAGCTATTGACCATTTAATTGGCGAAATTCTGGCGGTTTTGGAAGGTTTTGAATTCCCAAATAATTTTGTTTTCTGACTGGCTGTAATAATGCCTTATTTTTCGTTACCGGTTGTTGCATATAGTCAGTCACAGTATTTGTTTTACACTAAATTGATATCTTTTTGGTATAGTAATCAGTGGAGGTCCCAGATTGCCGGATTGTAGCTGGCATCCGATCACAAATTCGTTGTATTTTAGCGGCTAAAGTACCGGCAACAGAAGGGGAAACATTAACTCAGGTCTCATTTACCACACCAACGGCGTCAACCACCGCCATCATTAACTTTGCAAAAGAAAAAGAGATGAATGGTTCCATGGAGGGGACCAAACCACCCGGAGTGTATTTGCGTCTCTATTCCACCAAGATGTGTCGAATTGCACGCCTGCTAAACGCTCCCGGCTGTCTGAAGTCCTCTGCTATCAAGCTGACTCTCACCGCCCAGAGTGAAATCGATTTCGGACGCCGTAGGAGAGCCTCCGCAAATGCGCCTCCTCGTTGGAAAGCTATCCCTGCGGCTGCCTCCTCAGACAGAGCTGAAAATTCCGCTCTGACCTCGGAATAGTACCTTTTCTGTCCCAATTATAAGAGGATGCTGATGATGATACCGACGTCTATTTTTTCATGATAGCCTCCCTAAACCAACTAAATCAGCCAACCAGATTCTTGGAGTGTTTGTTTCGTATCTTTGATGGTAGAGAGAGCTTTAGACAAGAGATATATGAACAAAGGTGTCCATTATTGTTCGATTTTTTGTATTCCCACCCCACTCCTCCGTTTTTTGTGTGTGCGTGCGCGTGTGTTTGAGACAGAGACAGAGACTTTCTTAAGCTTATTCCTCTTTCTTATCGGTGTAATTTTGTGAGTGTGAATGAACCATCCCAGGAACCGTGTTTTTTTTCTCGTGTTGCTTTATTTTATTACATTACTATTATTATTACGAGTATTCATAAGACTTCCGCAAATGCATACACAAGCATTGGAATATAAAGTTGCTCACACTTAAGAGGCACCGTCTGCTTGCTTTATTGTTTGTACATATGTGTATATGCAAAGACGTCGTGTTTTATTGAGAGCCGTCTGCTGCTTCTCTCACCCGCGGGGCTAGGTTGGGAGTTGCGGTCGCAAGGTGATGGGATGGTAGCGTCTCCTTCTTAGCCACTACGAGAGCCTCTCAGCACGCGGCTTGGTGAATGTGGATTGCATAATTTGGCGCAATCGCGCTCCAATGCTAAACAATATCTAAGCGCCAGGTAGGTGGTACTTCGCAGAACTAAAGTATGGCCGTAGAAGTTCAAGATCGCAATGGCATCAATACGACCGACATTGAAAAATTGCAGCAAGAGTGGTCGGGCTGTTAGTTAGATGTGTCAAGCCACCAGTTTGCATAATTATTGTTGTGGTTCTCTCAACACAAACTCAAACTCTGTCTCTTCGCTCCCATTCCCTCCAATTCACCGTGGGAGCGAGTGGGAAATTTTGTTCTTGATAAATGGGAAAAGTACTTTGAGCGTTTGCAGTTCAGCCGGGCTTCATCGGCATTAACCGTCTTGACTTTTGAGTTTGACATCCAACCAATGTTAGGATGGATCGCTTGTGAAAATTGATCATCTGGGTTGCATTTTGGTGGCCTTATTGAACGACTGCAAGAGATACCGTCAATCAAGTTTTTTTAACTGTTCAATGGGCACTGTGAATTTCGTTTTAGCATATTATTCCTTTTTGTTTGTTTCTTGTTAAATTTGCGTATCACCATTCTTTCACTCGTGTCTCAGTAGGGTCAACAGGGCGTTGTGCCGCTTGACTTTCGAGGTTTTAATTTAGAAATGGCATAACCTGTTTCTCTTCTCTTTGTTATTGTCCCATTTCCTCTGCTACTGCTCAAAGCCTGTAGGATCTTTCACAACCCATCTTTTACTAACTTCTCGTTGTTATTAGGTTTAACATTTGTTTTTTTCCCATAGTCAACTGGTTCCACAATGCTAGTGTAGCGCCTCAAGACTTCTCTGGAGCAGCGAGAAAAAATGCATTATCAACGTGGAGAATGGCTTCAGAGCTACTAGCATGGTCCGGAGGCCATGGCGCCCAGTGGAGGTACAATGTTGCAGCATTAATTGCCCACGTAACCAAAATGAAGAGCCAAACAAACAAGCAACGGAATACATGGCACCTCTCTTTTAAGCGTTTTCTCTGACGCTCCTCCCCAGTTGGCCATCACAAAGTAGTCGTCACCCACCAATCAGTCTCACAAGTTATTGAATTTCCGTGCAATTGTGAGGACGCTTGACCACGACGTCGCCGATCCCTCTAGGCGATTCAAATGGATCTGGGGGTTCTACACCTTGTCAACTCATCTGCTCTGTCCAACATCAAATGCCTCTCATCTTCAAGAGATTATCCTATCCGTACAGCCATGCCTGAGAGTAAATTTTCCGCTGTTTGCATTTTTCACATCTATCCACGACCAGGTGGTGAGTTTTTTAAGGTCAAACCTTTTTCGACTCAAAAGTGCAAGTCTTCCGTACTCCTATTGGTGGGTTCCAGTTGGACTTGGCCAATGGACGTTGGAGAAACGAAATCATTACAGTTTCTTGATGGGCTGACAACTGCATCATATTTTGCATATTGTGTGCTCCTGTGCGGTGAAAAGCTTCGTTTTTGAGGTCATGAGGTCATGGAATTGTTTAACCCAAGGGTGAAATATGAGTTTTCTGTGCACATGCACAATTTGTGAGACCTTGTGCCACGTAGGCCTAAAATGTGGCTGGGCATCAGCCCTTCTATTCCCTTCTACACAACCGTGAAGACGCGCAACCAAGTAATCACCTGCCCACTGTGTGATGAGTCACCCACCGACGTGATGCTGAGTTGGCTTCACAAGTTCAACCTTGAGGCCCGCCCACACCGACCCTATTTGCTCCCATCCTGTCTGCGGCCCCAGACACGCACGCGCTCAAATCCACATCGGTGGGTCTACCACCCACACTGTGGAACTGCGGTCCCATTTTGTGGACTTGCGAGCTGGGGCAAGGGACCAGTAGTTAGTCATTTTTTGATGTGGTCAGGTGTTATCTTCAGTGTCAATTGCAGAGATGGTGAGATAAAGCACGCATTGGGTAGATTTGAGAGATCTAATTGTTTACTTGGTGTGGTCCTTTGAGGTCCTTAACCTCTTGATTTAGGAATCCAGTACTTTGATTGGCTAAAATAAAGTGCTTAAAAATTGCCACTATGTTATAACATTAATCGGTCCATATCGAATATTTCTGCCCAAAACTCGGAGTTCGGTTTGATGAGTATATTCCTTCCACAAAAATGGGCTAAAACGCAGGTTTTGGTGACAAGATTGACGCCTCCGTGGTAGAGCAAGGTGGCGAGTGATCAAATGAATCTGAACAGTCTTCCATTAGCAAGATACGCCACCAGCGTCCCTTTGGATGTGGCGACCTGAAGTTCTAATCTAACTCTAGGGCCACAAATCCATCATTTAGTGACCTTATCAGTTTGACCGCGGGCCGGTTTGGAGAGGTAAGGTACTTTAGTCTCCAAGCTGCGATTAAATTGGTCACAGGCGTGAATAACAAGTAGACCCATGTGAAGACAATGAAACATCCAGACTGTGATGACCAATTCAACTCTAAGACCTCAAGGCACCGAACGATTTAATTGCTGTTGCAATTTGTTTTTCAAGTTGTATAGCTCAGCGAATTTTCATTGAGTTAGCAAAACTTCTTCTTTGTTGCAATCAAAGCGTCCCTATAGTAAGAAGCTCATTTTCGGTGGTTGTTATTCACTACCAAAAGCTTTGACGTAAATTTTACAGAAGACAGCAATTCTAACTCCTTTTGTCTTTTCCACCGCCAATTAAAAACAGTCCCACATTTAGTAATCATTCTGTGAAGACACTGCCAATCTAACCACTCCATAAGTATTCAGGACGGTAGCGATGGGCTAAAATCGCCACAACCAAGGTGACTGCTAATAGGCTGAAATTACCATTACCCTACCGTGCTCTAAACTTCCAGTGGACATATATATATCCACAGATTTCCACACCTTGTTCACAGGATGAGGTCGTTGTATCATGCCCGCGTTCAATTCCACTGCTGTCCGTCAATCCAGGGTACGTTGACGGTGTCAGAATTTGTTCACGGCGTGTATGCTGGATAAGGTTGGTAAAAATGGGGCACACTTGATAGTCGCTACCACGTGTATTGCCACCACAATAGCATGCCCTTTTAACACAAACCTATAATAACAGTCTCTGTTTGACATGAACGTGGCTAGTGGCTCAGGTAGTAGGAGCAGAATCGTATGCCAGTGGTGCGTGGGCTGGAGTCACAAAGCACTGGAACGATCCCTATGATCACCCAATCGTAAGGTCCGGTAGTAGGCAGTTTACCGTTTCTGTCAATGATACCCTCTGGAACTGCTATATGTTTGCATAAAAGGCAAAAAAGTGAGACGAAGAGCATTATACTGTAGTGAGCCACTGAAAAATATGACCGTAACAATGGCTGACACATGCATAGGACCGGAGGACGTGGATGTGAACCTACCTCTGATTCTGCGGATAAAAGTGCGATAATATTGAAATGATCTACCAAAATAGAGAGCACACAAAGTGGCAAGCCTTGTGTGTTGCAAACACCAATTATTGATGATTTTACAACGCAGCTGCCGTCAACCGATGTGGCTTTAAGCATTTCTTGCCCCTTACCTCTCCATTCCGGTAGCTATGAGCATCCCGGAGCAAAAGTGAATTCAAACACTCATCTTCCCAGGCCTGGGAAACGGGCTGCCCTGCATGATAAACAGCCACTCTAATTGCCACTTCCTCTCACCAAATGAACAATGAAACCCAGTCGTGTGATTGAAAATCGATCGGTTATGGAAAGACACAATGATTCATCGAGGGTGTGAAATCGATAATCTACTGCAGAGGAAATTCGATCGCATCGCACAGCTCTGTGTCAACAGCCTTTAGGTGTCCCTTCAGGAGTGCTGGCGTAGTCGACTTCCATCTTGATGAAGAAATCCACGAAAAAGCCTCTAGGCATTAGGCAAAACATTTTTGTGGATATCACGTGACATCACCCCTGTCCCTGAATGCGTTCAGATGACACACAAAAATATGCTTCCAAAATGTCGGAATTAGGCAAGGCAAAACCACAAAAGAGGGATCAGAGCAAGAATTTAGCATTTCATCAAATTAGATAATCCTTTGTAGTTGTTAAGTAAGGCCTTTAATGTCAATTATTCACCGACTTAGGTTAAACAAAAAATGTAAAAGATTGATGGTAAAAATTTATGCAACTAATATCGACATTTTACAAAAGGAAAAATTGCTGCAGTGACTGATAGGGTTTACTAGCTTTCCAGAATACCATTCACTTATACTGTTGTCGTCTTGGATTAGTAGTGAGCATGCATCCTAAAGACTTGGCTTCGGTTAAGCAGGTTTGGTAGTCAATAATAGTTAGTGGTTGGAAAGATGTCTCTTAATAAATGAACAACGTAGCTTGCTAAAACAATTGCGAAATGATGCAACTCACTAACTGTTGCAAAAATGGAGCGATAGCTTATGTTATAAGCCATAAAATGTCTCATAATTTGTATTTAACTTTGAGGGTAGAAAAATTTATCTAACAGCAACTGTCAATGAATACACGGTACCATCACACGGGTGAGTCAGGTTGGAGAACTCGCACAAATGGTTCTAGAATGTAGTTTATCCAACGCCATAAATCTATCATCCGATGTTGGGCGGTGACACTGAGTCGGAGGAGGAAGCAGGGAGGAGGC
>MIEF01008852.1:0-70837 GCA_001870725.1 Taenia solium
AATCGTATTGCTGCAGCTCTTCGTACCAACGAGCCACGGAGCGGTCAATCTCTTTCAGTATACCTTCATGCACGCATACTTTTTGATTCCTGTCACCTTCATTTTTGTCCTATTCCTCTTCACCCTAAAGCATCCTTATTTTCGCTACTTTTCTTTCACTACCTCTGTCCCGTCCTCTGATTTAGTCTTAATTTATCACTTAATTGCGTTTGGCGTTCCTTATCCTCGTCCACTAAACCGCACTTATCCTCTCTTCCCTCCTTTTCCAATTTTCACACAGTCAACGTCATTATCTTTATCCTTTAAAGCGTCCATTCCCTTCATTCTCCATGCTCAACACTGTCATCCAGGCATTCCTGTCGAGGCTCTCCTTGGTCTCCCCTTTGTCTTCTCACTTATACCTTAATTACAACACCCTCTTCCTACTTACAATGGCTGCAGAGTGTGTAACGACAATGGCAGCGGAGGCACGTACACAGGGTCGAGAGATAGGCTGAAAGGTGCCTCGGATACTTGACATTACATAGGTTTGGGTGACAAAATGGAGGCCATTTAGAAGCAGTAAGAAATTAGGATGATGTGGAGTCAAAAGCACACCGTTGGAGTTGATAGTCCTGAGCCGTCGATCATTGTAGCAGACAACCTTCCGCATGCCTGAAACACAACTTTGAATCATGAACACAAAAAAGGAAACTGCTGTAGCCCTGACCCAAAAGACGATTTCACTAAGAATACCCGCACAATAAGAGGATGGATTCCATTTTTGCTTGTTTTTAATACTAAGGACAAAACAAGTACAGCTAAAGCTAGTTAAACTTCTACTAGCTAATTCAACTAACCCGTGCCTTTTTTTAATCTTGGGTTCTGGCATTCTCTCGCTGTCGATCTGATCCGTATGGCGAAGAAAAGGGTAGCGAACAGAAGCATCATTGTTACGGAAAGAGCTATCATTCGTCCTTGAATTGTAATCAGAACTGTGCATAAAGTAGAACGCGTTACGTGTTAGCTATTCATCTCCCACCAAATGCCTTCAACCACAATGGCAGCTGAGGCAACAAGAAGCCGTCAAATCCACTGAGACATGCCAATGTGCATGCTTAGAAAGTACAGTGTATCCGCACAGATTCCATCTTATTGAGCTGATGCTCGCCTTACACTGGCAAGGCTCCAGCATATTCTGTGTGCTGTGGAACAGTGAGAAGCTACAAATAAACTTTTGGCAAGCGATAGGGACGACATGGCATTCGGTCTGCATCAACATCGCAGTGATGGGATTGTGCTGTTTGCATCTACCGTGAGATGTGTGCTTTACTCCGCCACTGTCTCTCACTCCCTCCAATTCTGTGAGGATGGGTGTAGCACCGATTGTATGCCTAAGTCAATTGGAAGAGATATGCTCCACATCACACCCATATTACGCCACATTCCCATCCACTCGTGCAACATTCAGCTGGCCTAACTTGAAGCAATGTGCTTACAAAGCTTACCCGATTTCAACTTTGCTTTTGGCCTCCAACTCTGCCCTCACGACATTTATAATTGAACGTCGCCTCCAAGAGATGGGAACAGAAATGCTTTTGTCTGGAGAAGCGCTGCACTTCCCTTTGAATTCGCTATTGAGTCTATGTGCAAAGGCGGACAATTTAAAACTGGGCTTTTCATCATGCGCCAAAAGACATGGATGAAACAAAGAAGGTCCCTTTCACCCTAGACCGTGAGGGTGAACGATCAAGTACTTGCCCACCTGCATTCGCAATCCTTGGGCAAGCGAGCCCAACGACCAATGTCATTGAGTTGAGGAGATGCTCTTGTCATTGCTGCCGTCATCTCTGGTATTCTAACATTGTCGATTGCCCTTCGTAGCCGCCAATTTGGAGCGGACGTAAAAGTATCAACAACCAAATGGAGGCTGTTTATGGTATCATCGGAATCATCTTTGTTACTGGGAGTGTAAAAAGGTGTTTATTGTCATCAACACAGCAAATACTCCCTCCCCCTGAAAATGCAAATGACATTCGATCTGCACTAACTGCCAACCTCTATGTTGTACTCAGTACGCCATAACTGAAGATGTATTGGTGGAATTCTGCAAACATCCATGAGAACTATCACCATCACTAGTTGTGCACATCCTCCTTGAACCTCTCCTCAGTCGCATTTTGGATTCGTCACCGGTCCACAGTAATGTTTACTGGTATGGAATAACGGTAACTGTGAGCGCAATAAAGGATTCCAAACGGCTTTGGAATACCAACTTAATACCAACATCTTCAGTGGATAATCCTACAAGACACATGAAGAAGCGAAACCGAAAGTAGAATGAAAATCATAAAATGGGACCTGACACCAACAAGCGGTTGGCATTTTTACAGTCAAGCTTTGATGAGACCTTAGTTTATGCTAAACACCACAAATTAAAACCAAAAATTGACTACTGAACTCCAAAACGAAGCTTCGACTGATCGCCAAAGCTATAGGCGTCACAAGTAGCTGGAGGGTTGTAAAGTGAATGTGAAGGTATAAGTACTTGCATACCTCTTCCCAAGATCCTTGTGCAAGGAGGCATCAAGTTTCATACCCTTGATACGAGTTGGAGGTGCTGCCAAAGCCATTTGGAGTGCTCTTGCGGTGTTGAATGCTACGAAGGCTCTGTGCAACTCTTCCTCCACCCTCACTCTGATGACTGCACCAAATCGACCAAAGAGACTGCGGATGTCGTTCACACTTGAGAGAGGCGGAAGACCATCGACAACCAACTGGTGATCGGTATTGGTGTCGTTAAAAGCCGCATTGTTTCTGCCAAACGGACGAATGGCGTTTAGATCCACTGACACATGACTCAGAGTGTAGCAGTGTCAGTGCACGGTACCTCGAATCTCGCGAATGTGGAGCATTGCATAATAGTTCATTCTTAAATTTGAGGCACCGTCAAATAAAAATGCGCATAGAATGCCAACCCACCTGTGTAACGGAGTAGCTGCAGACTTCCTTCTCCCCTCCTTCGAGATGAAAGGTGCTAACTTCACCGGATTACCATCGCTATGATGTGGGCAATCGGTCAGTGCTCGACTGGCCCATACCGCCTCCCGGAAGGTCACGAAGCCGCAGCGACTCCCTCCATGCTTCACAAAGATGCGCCTAATGAGACAGCATGTGACCCCACCGTATTGAGCAAAGAATTGTCTTAACTGTTCATCCGTGTGATTTCGACAAAGCTCGCCCACATAAAGCTTCGCAGAAGACGTCGCTACGGTGGTCTCGGTATTGGCGGCGGTGGTGAGGTTTCTGCATTAGCAACTGAGCGCTTTATCTCTACAAATGTCTAACCAGGTATTTTCCCATCGTCCTGCTTCGTGCTTAAACTACCACGAACTGCTTTTTTCGTAATCAGAAGAGTAAATGTGTAAGCTTGCCACACTGCACCTACCTTTCTTCTCTAGCGTCGTTGAGAGATGGCCTTTGTGGAAGAGGAACCATGACATCAGAAATGATGAAGTTGAATTCATTCAAATATTGGTTGATCTAAACAGAGGTGAAAAGCCTTCGCTGACCTTACTTTATGTTGATTGACGGTAACTGATTTGTTCAGACAAAAATCAGCCTTCTCATGGGCCTTTAAACCTCCTGTGGCATCATTTCAACTGAACAGATCCACTGGTGCAGACTTAACTTGTCTACATCATCCAATTGATGCTATTAGTAAGTCTGAGCGCCACATGCGCCCGTCCTCCTTCACTTATTAACTGTCATGCTAATGTCTTCAAAAGCCCACTATGAAGACCCGGATAAACTCTGCTAGCATAAGTACTCCTCTAGAGCGGAATGAAGAGTTGGCAGGACGACCTCCAGACCACCACCTCAAAATAAACACGACCTGGCACCAAATCCCATCTATGAATAAGCAGCTCTACTAATATTTGCAAATACGTTTGGTAACTCACTTTTCCAAAGCGACCAGATACTTGCATCTGTGTTATGGGCGGAGGTCTTAAGTTTTCATCGCCTCCTCCAAGAGCATGACCTCACAGATCAGCTGCCCCAGCGAATTTCGACTCGCCAACGCATCTCGCATGTCCTATAGGAGCAAAGGAACAAATAAAGCGTAGTTTGGAGAGGTGAGATAGAAACAAGTATGAAGACACTGCCCAAATAAATTTGTAATCTACAGTCTTATGTCATCCCTTTTAGTGACACGCAGACATCAAGATGTTCGATCCGTCGCGCGATTACATCAGCACTTTCATGGACGGCCTCATCCAACTTTTCCAGCATAGACGTGACAGCATCCTGGGCTGTGATTGCTGCCACGCGCATCTGCAGCACCGCTCCATCCAAGGCGTAGCAAATCTTAGTTGTTGTCGAGGAATTTAACTTCTGCCATTTCAAAATCGCCTTGTGACGATTCAGTTTATTCAACTTGGTTTGCAGTACCAGGCGGTACTGTGCAAAGGAAAGGATAATAGGCCAACACACTACCCACAGCTCCGTTTCCAGAAATAGAAGTCCATGCAAACTGAGTTGACTTCCTCAACGCCTAATGATGGCGGGAATTTGATTGATGTCAGTCCATGATACCATTTGGCGCCAACTCCTTTCACATCTCGCATTCAACCAATTGGCACAATGTCTTTGGCTTTGATTTGCAGTTATTTTTGACAAAATACCTCCCCCGTCGAATGCATAATGCAGCTTTATACACAGGCACCTTGACGAGGAATGTGCCACGGAATGGGTTGTGCTTAGGCAAGTATTGTACGACTGTTGAAGGAAAACGAAAATCCTCATTTCCTACTAGAGACATCTGAGCAACCCTTCCGTGTATCACGCTGCTTTTGGTTGTGTTTTTGTTCCTGATGCCAGGCGATCCTGTAGAGCCTCACTACAACTGACTGAAGTTGGGACTCAAGTCAGTCACATGAAACGTCGCCTCATAGTGGATGCAACACACCGTCATGGCTCTGGTGTACAACAGCAGACAGGGTTGCAGACAGAACGTGTGTCTGCATGGCAGACTGTAGGGATTCCTCATCCTTCTCGGCACAATGGGAAACACAAACAAGTTTCACTGCTTCTTTGCGGATGCATGTGCTCACCTCTGCCAGGTCTAGCAATGTGATTAGGCAATCAGACGCACGTACACACACCCACACACACACATATGTAAGCGGAATACATAGCAACCTGGCGATTCCAGACTACCTCAAATGGAGTAACTGTTAAAAAGTCTTTGTGTGTGGAAACGCATGAGGTATTGTAGGGGTAGGAGGGTCGCACAGCTGGTTTACCACAGATTGATTTGGAGCCACACCTCCTCTACCACAGTCACTCCATATCCTGTGTCTCAATACTCAAACGCTATAGACTCCATGCACCAATTTGCAATGACACATCTTTCTCTGCATGACCTTTAAGCTGAACCACTCCTTCATTTGCTTAGGTGAGTGACAATTACTTGGCAAAGAAGTACAAATCTGGCTCTCACTCTGTTATCACTAAGTCCTCTCCTAGTGCCACAAGGAGGAGGTCATTTTTAAGTCAGATAACTCTCAATTTCTTGCACACTCCACAAATGAGATTTGCGTTAGTCGTTATTATCTGTTAGGTACACCTTCCTCCGATCAATTGGCAGTGTGTGGCTCACACCACATCTCTAAAGCTGTAGACACACTTGTCGACTCTACTGCCCCATGCTTTGGTGGCGTAGCCAATCAGAACGATGCTTTATCACATTTCAACCTGTAGTTGCCCTCACATTATCAAGATTGACACGCATAATTCAAATGAGGCCCCAGACAACAGGGTAATCAATTGGCTTGAGTGATAGGTATGCTCGTGTTTCTCTCTCTCCCCCCAGATGCGATTTGTTGGAAATCCAAGTGGGGTAAATTGCGTAGGTGGGAATGCCTCGACTCACTTTTGCAGTGTCACTCACTAGTCTTGTGCCGGTGTGCAGCTAAGGCGACGGCAAGGTAGGTGTCTGTGAGAGACGGTCGGTAGCTCTTCCTTTGCTGCCAACTAGTCTGGCGCCTAGTATTGGTAAACAGCTGACCAAATAAGCGTAGAGAATCCGAGGTTGGGATGATTACGGAGGTAGATTGGGGAGTGGGGTGGATTGTCCTATTGCAGCCACCAAATGAGACACCTGATTTACCCTTGGAAGACATGCATTAGCCTGCAAGAAATGATTGAAGGCATATGACGAGCATTAGAACGGATTTCCACGGGTTCAGATTTAGATCAGCATTTTGATTGCGGTTCTGCATTTGTTTTCTTCATGAAGCAAACGTAATTTTTGAAAAACCGTGATCTGCAACTTTGGCTAAATGTTTCATACTGAGATCGTGTTTTGGTGCCATTCCCAGGATGCATCTTGACTAGAGACCCCATGGAAGAATACGTTGTCGCCTACGCAGGGTGTGTTATGATTAGCGAATCCTATCTCTTGGTGTTTTCCATTAAAAAGGCGACATTCTGATCCCCATAACCTTCGATATTCTGTGAGCCCCACTTTACGCGTGGCATATGTAAGTTGACTTTCTCCATCCAAGGTTCTCAACCGGGAAGTGTGAGACATATTGGAACCATTTTACTAGTGGTATCCTTAGCGGTCACTCAAGTGTGCAATCCCTTGAGAAAGAGACGATACTGATTGTATAACAGGTTTCAACCAAGTTGTTGGCTTGTTATCGAGCGATGTGTAGAAAAGCAGGCATGCACACTAAACCGATTTGATATTCTGAATTACAGCGTCTGGGTATGCATTTTCAGTCAATGTAGGACTTATTTGATTTGTCCGTTCAAAACACGCCGGATTATTTCCTGTGCCATCATGTTCGTTGGAAGAATGCATTCCTAGTAGTGAACCCCTTTACTTACGTCTCGAAGCAGATGAATGGAAAATGGACTGGGATGCGTTTCCAAGCACAATACGAAATGCATACACGAATGCTACAGACTCATAAATCAGGCTGTGAGTACCTGTGTGGGCAAAGTAAGGCAAAGTAGTTTCACTTTTGAGGAATGAATCCACTTATAATCTGCTAATGTGATTTACTTCAGTGTGATTGGTTCATAAGTGGTGTGATTTTCATGTTATTTTTCTTCGGGATTATTTTAGACGCTAAAATACTTATTTCTACTTATTTTCGGCTGAGAGCCAGCAAATTTCTGGAGACTTTGTCTCAAAAGTTTTCAAAGAAAGGAGCAGAATGTGGGTGGGGACCGCATAATAGCTGATAAAAACTGTGCTGTCAGCAAGCGAAATTGTTGTCAAGACAAAGTGCCACACGAGGCTGCAGAGGCGCTTCAAATGACATTAGCAGCGTCCCTTCTTCATTCCTCCCTAGTTCATATATTTTGCATCCCCTCAACTCAATACCCTATCTTGGTTTGGAATAAATCCTTTATCTACTTTCAAATTCTCTTTCCCTTTGTTCAACAGGCGTTTTTAAACCTTTGTGTGTTTACAATGCCAATTTCAAGATACCTTTAGAACTAAATTTTAGTCACTCATTTATGGCGTCCCTAATCAGCAGATTTTGAGACGCTGACAGGATTGCAGGACTCAGACGTTAGGCATGATTACGGAAGTAAATCAGCAGTAAGGTGGTGGAATTTTTCCTTCCCCATCTCTCTTCGAAACTCGTCTACACGTACTGCCTGTTCCACCAGTGAAGAGTTGTCGGTTACAGGCTCTTCATAAAGGCATCATGAGGTGGATGAAGGTGAAGGTGCCAGTGATCTGTCAACAGAAATTGGGTGGGCCAAAAGTCACATTGCCATGATAGTAATCAAATCTTAAGCAGGCCAAGAAGCCTGGATATCTTTTTGCTTGACCTCTCGTTGGGAAGCCACCCACAATTTGGATGCAACGACATCTAAGTTTTTGCGTGGACGTGTACGTAGCGATATCGCGTGGATATTGGTGTTCATTTGTTAGGAATGGAATTCACTTCCTCGTTGGCCATGTGCTACAATATTCACCACAAGCTGATGGATTAACCTACCAACTTGTACCCATAACACCCATAACGCCCTTGGCTGCCTTTGTGCTGCTTCTGTAAAATGACTAACTGATGAATGCAGAATGCCCGTGATATCGACTTGAATTGTCTGGACAAGGAATTTGTGTTTTTCACAAATGAATCGTATTTTCCATGTTCATTCCGCACCATTTGATTCCACCGCTTTGTCACTCTTCCTTCTGATTAAGTAGCAATGTGGCTCACACCACAATTCCAAACTGGCAAGCACTATGGCCGCTTCTCGGCCAATTTTTATGCTGGTGTTGCCAATCAGTATGATCCATTACTACTGTATTTCAGCCAAAAGTTATGTTTGCATGATGATGGTTGACAAACTTGATCCAAGCTAGGCTCCACCAATCACGCAATCAGTTAGCCTGACCGTCTGCTGCATCTCTGCCGCCTCTTGAGACCACTTATTAACCAATTTAATGAAACAAAACGCGCCGATGAGTGTGTCGCAACTCTTGTGCCAGCTTCACCATGCATCGATTGCGTGCCAGTGTGCGAACAATGCGGAATCAAGACAGGTTTGTGTGAAAGACGAGCAATCACATTCACTTAACGCCACAATAAGAATGGGTGATGATAGTGATGATGCTTCCGGTGTTGGATCAATCGCCTGCTTTGTTTGCTGTGATTTGGTTCGTATGTCACATACTAAGCAAGTTTGATAGCTCCACATATGTGACAGCGGTAAAAGACGCGCTGTAACATGATTCGATTAGATCTGGTGATGTTACATCGCCCGTCATATGTAACTTTGACTCACCGAATGCTCACACCTTTTCCATCCACCCAAATTAACTCGACGCAACTCAAGGTATCCATCGTAATCACAAAATCTTGCCCATCCACCCATTTGTGATGGTGTAATGAAGGGACTAGGGTGATTGGGGATTTCGACAAACGCAAGTCAGCCAATTTGAGCCACAAGACGTCATGGGACATGTGCAACTGTGAGTTGAGACAGTCAGCCAATCCCGTGACTCGATGATGAACTGATGAGGCGATCCAGCCAATGAGGAGTGAGGTGCAGAGTTTCATTTTTTGCAGCAGATTACGCCCCGGCAGTACGACAGGGAGATCCTGGATGCTAGCACCGCTTGAGGCCGAGCAATCTGATGACTTGATATGTGGCGTGTGCAGGGAGTAGTAAGTGCCTTTTCTCTATCAATGTGTAAAGCAGCTAAAATGTGTCAAAATTGATGATTTTTTTATAAAATTAGCCCGTTATTTATTCCTTGCCTATAAAAACAAACGATGACATAACAAAACCTATGCTTTTAATAGTTTGTTCAGTAATACATGTGTGACCATACTTCCTGTAGCATTTAATGGAAGCACTTTGAAGCCAGCAACAGAGAAGTGAGGCTTGTGGTGGCTACATTGTTCTCCTTAGCTGTCTGATGGTTGAGGTATTAAAGTGTTTCTTCCATTCACGATTCGAAATGTTTTTTGTGGTTCCCCTATCTAGTCGTAAGGCCACTAGTGCGCACTCAGTGTGCTCTCCCTTGCCTACTCACCCCTATCGATCCACAAATGAGGTATCTGCACTGACGTCATGTCTATTGATTATCAGATTTAGGGATCGATAAAATGGGCCTAGAGCATTGTAACTAGCCGCGCGGTTTTCTGTCATGAGATCAAAGAGACCTTGCTTTGACAACGAAATGAAAGAGGTGCCAACATTTTGTACCTGTTCTTTTAAGCAAGGCTTTCCACTAATTCAAAGATTAGCATTCAGACTGCGGATTCACCTTTGAATCTTCGTTCAGCAGGGATGGGAAATTCTTCTAATCTGAGTAGGCTAGCGCCGAGGACGATTGCGGATTTTGAGCCCACATTCCATTATTGATACTCGAATGAGCATCCAAAAACTAGAAGGATAAGAAGTTGCATTCTGCTTAAGTCTCCCAATCACCTAGGCTTCAACAATACTTCGTCATTATCTACTGTGAAAGGTTTTTGCTAAGCTATCTTTGGCACTCAACCGGTCTACCAAGGTACACGATCCACGCAGAAAGGGTCAATCGTCAGTGCAAACGCTGTGAACTGAGGGAAGTGGAAAACAACTAATTGAATTGTCTCAACTTTGTCTGCAATTCACAGTCTTTCACAAAGTCAGACGCCTGCACTTGCCTGTCTTGCAGGATGGAGTAACAACCCAGTAGTAAGGCTTGTTCAGCCTCATGAAGGGCAGCTTTTCGTTCCAGTGTGGAAACAGGGGCAGCTTCTGTTCCTACTTTGCAGTTTCCAGTTCCATGCTTTTCGTCCAATCAAATAGTTTACCTGACGCACAAATCTAGTGGACATGTCAACAACCAGACCACCAATGCTAAGTGCCAAAAAAACGCCTCCTGATATCTGTTCCCCGCTTTCGGGTGTCAGTGCGATGCCTAACACATAGACATCACAGGTGTCACCAGTGCAACACCGTCGATGACAGTGCCAACACAGCCTCCGACAGCCATAGAAGACGCGGTTGAAACATGCGAATGTGATTTTGTCTACTTCTTGGTGCTGCTATCCTGATGCGTATCACTTTGCACAATGGCAAAAGTCCAATGAGATGGTTATTAAACAGAGTTCTAGATGCGCATGATCGTCTTTCGCGTGATCATGTTAAAAAGTTAGGTGAAAGTGTAGCTAAGAAAGCATGAGCATCTGTATTTCTTGCTTTTCTTACAGCCTACAAGTGCCCTACACCCTGCCATGCAAGCATTCATTTTGTTTGGAGCCCTGTCTAATAGCTCGGCCGAGTCAGAATAAAGTGCGGTGTTTTCACTGCGACAAACTCTATCCTCTCAGTTTTGCTGTACGCAATGTAGATCTCGAGAGGCGGGTCAAGCAACGCCGTGTGGAGGAACGACGGAGTCTCGTAACCACCTGTATCGCCTGTCAGCATCCTGCACCGGTTCTGCGTGACTGTCAACACTGTCAGAAGAGCATTTGTTCCAGCTGCTGGGAGTGCCATTTAGCTAAGGTGCTGCCATATACTGTTAACTTCCATTCCTCCTCCTCCTCCTCCTCCCCTTTAACTAATGGAGTCGATGCCTAGACTTGAGAAACACCCTGTTCCACTTAAATGATTCGCGAGATCGGTGTAGTGGGGGCTAGAATCTAGCCACTCCGTCCTATCCACATAGCATGAAATGAGAAAGTGAAGCTAAAACTCGCTGGATAGAGTGCTGAAAGGCAGGTCGGACAAAATCAACCTAATCCAAGATGGACTTTTAAAATTTTAACATTCCTTCATTTGAGGGATTCCTGCTTACTTGCCCATTTTCATGTAACAAATTGACCCAATTGGTAACCATTTGTGACATTTGTCAACGCCTCACTTTGAAAAGAAGTGTCGCTTTAAAAGGTCACAAGTAATGCAGTGGAATTCTTCAATAGATGAGCGTTTTCGTCCTTCCACTTTTCAGGTAGTCGGTTCAGTGTCTAAATCAACGCAAACATTATTGAAAACTAAAAAGAACCTTAAAAAATTGCGCGATTCGCTGATGGTGGCTTCCAACTTGCAAGTGTCTCAACTAAAGCATTTCATTGAACAGGCCACATTGGAGCTAAAAGCCGCCTGCAAAGTGTCTGTGGATCGCAGTACTGCTAATTTGAACGCCCATTTCGCCGAACATCAGGATGGGTTAGAAGCCTCTAAGAAGTCCGCTGTCAAAACGAGAGAGTGTATTGAGAAATATGTGTGTCGAAGACAGCTTATTTATGAGATGGTAAGCATGAAATTCTATTTGAGGATGTCTGATGCCTTTCAGCCATTGAATTGCCTATTGCATATGAGGACGAAGCTATCGGAAGCAAGTGCCCGTACAAGCCATATTCTTGGACGATTGGACACACTTAAAAAGAAGGATAATTTTCAAATTGATCTTAAGGTAAGTGTACAATCCACAGTGCTTTTAATATATTCTTCTTCATCCCTTTCATTGTTTGGATGTGTTGAGGTAAATCCTATTTTTCCAACACACAGGTAGCTAGCTTCCTTGCGACATTATCACTAATCGATGCGACAGATCAGGAGGTGAACGACCGTCAAATCAGGTGAATTGATACTCTTCCTCTTCCTTTTCTACTTTAATGCTATTTTTAATTTTCCTGTAAGGTAGCTTAACTTTTTGGTCATTATTTAGCTTTCAAGACAAGCCTTTAGAAGACGGCGATGCCACTTGCCACGCTTCCAAATGTAAACAGATCTTTGTGGGAGGTATTCCCCCAAGGACTAAATGTATGCTGTTGAGAAAGTATTTTTCTCGCTATGGGGTTGTGAAGAACTGCTATGTTTCACCCTACAAACCGCATGGCTTTGTTACATTCGAGAGTGAGGAGTCTGCGCGCATGGCCATCTCCGAGCCCGTACAATTGATCTGCGGTGTGAAGGTTGCAGTGAAAGAATATTGTAGCAATAAGGGGTATGTTCTCCATCCCATTGTCTTTCTTTAATTGAAAGGAAAAAGATCTGACTCAGTCGGTAGTGCAAAGGTTCTGTGGGTTTGCTTAAAGCGCCGTCTCTGTGTGACGACACATTATTCGCATGGAACATTGGTGTTGCATGCTTGCGTGGCATGTGACGTTTGAGTTTGCATGTTCACGCAAAAGTGGTCAGACCACTTTGTAGATGCAACACGAAGATGGCAGATGTGGTTGCAGCGCGCAGTTCTAACTCCTGTCTGAGTCTTAGAGGCATAACATGAAGTACGTCCGTGTAAACTTTAAACTGTTTTTTTTTCAAATAATTATAAAGAACAATTTTGAATGGAAAGCCTGTACCATTGCATGCACTGTTTACTCTAGGGTGGTAAGAACAAAGAGGTGGAACATTTGTAGGAGAAATTTTAGCAATTAGCAATCAACATCGGCTTCTCCTGGCCACCTTGTCTGCTTTCTTTGAATGCAAAGGTAACTTCTGTGTAGACGGATTGTATTTTCCACTAATCTTTAGTCGACCTGCCTTGAAAACACAATCTTACAAAAAGGATTTACCATCTGCATACCCTCCGGAGGCAAAAAAAGTCTTCATCGGTGGCATTTCGTTCAAATCAACACTTGTCTCGGTGCATTCCGCATTGTCACGATTCGGTCCGATTGAGGAACTTGATATGAAGCCTCAAAGTGGATTTGCTGCAGTCGTGTTCAAGGAACTCGAGGCGGCTGAATTGGCCATTTCAAAGCATTGGTACGGCATAGATGGTAAGA
Organism: Taenia solium; assembly: GCA_001870725.1. NCBI lineage: Eukaryota > Metazoa > Platyhelminthes > Cestoda > Cyclophyllidea > Taeniidae > Taenia > Taenia solium. The sequence continues at coordinate 13,239 of MIEF01008852.1, forward strand.
GGGTGGAAATACTACCCTTTGTGCCTGATAAGGAGGCTCGCGATGCACTAGCGTAAGTTTTCCTCCATTGCAACTTAATACGATTTGGACTTAAAGTGGGGAGTAAATTTCCACCTGAATCTGCAGAATCACAAGAGTTTCAATGTAAATAGTACATCATGATGTAATAATGTGGTTTGGCTCGGCCTTCATCACTTGCGGTCCCTTAGGCTGTCGAGATAACAGGTATCTACAAATGGTCGCGTTGACAGGTGTCAATTGTAATTCCACCAGTGGCAATACATTGGTCAGAGGTTCCACTCACTGACCAAATGTTCGCAGCATGGAAAGACAGCCAAGGCCGTCAGCAGGTATGGAGCTCTTGCCGATGTGGGGAAGTGCTTACAAAAGTTCCTCAAAGACTGGCATTATTCTGATAAATGAAATTCCTTGCTATTGAGAGGCTTAGCGTGGCATTATTGCTGTACAAATAGGGCTTGAAATTTGTCACTGGTAACAAATAAGTGGTAGTTCAGATTCCACACTCATTGAAAAGACTGAATTCATCATCAAAACTACTACATGCACAATTAGTTGGGTTGGGTGTGATGCTGAAAACCGATGTGCTGAGTGTGATGGTGCTCGGTGGATGCATGGATAGTAAGAAATAGAAATAAGCAGAATATCAAATAGACTGCCCTAAATTGCTAGGTTCTGTCTACCTTGAACACTCGTTGCGATCACTGTCTTGCATTTTCGCCTCCACTGAGTGCTCGGCCAAGATTCCACTTTCCGATTATTCGTTCTATCCTATGCATAGCTCCACCACCGCTAAATCACCTCGAAAACAGGCCGCAAGTTTAATCCTTGGCGTAGCCTCCCTAAAGGAAACCAGATGCTGCTTTAATGGCTAGCAACATTAGTAGATATAGCATAGATTATTTTCGTTTGGCCTCTGCCGTGGTGAGTCGATTCGGAAGGTTTGAGACATTACCATCAGTGCAGACGTAGCTAAACTGCTTACTTGAGTGTTGACTCTGAGAAAACTGGCAGACCAGAGGCTCGCAGAGAACCCTGTGGGACAAAAAGTAAGAGGTGAGCATACGTTGATTGCGCTACTGATATTAAAAGTTGGAGCTAAAATTCGTCTGCTGAAATGCTCGCCATGTGATGTGGACTATTTGCAGGTAATTATTCTGCATACCTTTTAGACGACTTGCTTCAAAGCCCCAATTGTCAAGAGGTACGATAAATAAGCCGAGCTCAGAAGCGCCTCCGTCACCTACACAGAAGGGACGAGAAGTATTTGTGGGCGATATTACACAGACAATGACAGCGGACACGAAGTCAGCGTTGTCAAAACTGGGTCCAGTAGAGAAGGTCAAAGTTTATCCCACAAGAGGCTTCGCCACTGTGGTGTTTGAAGACCCCAAGACGGCTAAATTAGCCATTTTAGCTCATAACCAGCTTATCGACAATAAAGTGGTGGTACTACGCCCCTCCGTACCCGGTTATGCGACCAACATATCTACGTACCAACAGAAAACTCCGTAAGCATTCCATTTTATGTTCATGTTTAGCCGTCATCAGAGTGGGATAATTCACCTTTCCCCAAACTGCGATTTTGCGAGTCTACTTGGAAGTAGACGCACACATTCAACTAATCTCCACGAGTTGGAATAAGCGTTGAGGCTTGGAAGTTTTATCCGAGTTATTTTGGCGGTCACAACAGTCTCTGATTTGTGATAGTGGACACTATGGCGAACTAATAAAAGTGATACCTCTTGTATCAGACGAATGAAGAGGAGGACATCAGGACGAGGGAAGTTTTAAGCCTGACGATATTGATAGCTCCAGTGGATTATGGTAGAGTACAGTACATTACAACCTATAGTGTCTTAGACGAAACACATTTCTTACATCATTGCCTTCGAGTAGAGGATTTGCTTTTTCAAGCAGTCCTCTCCTATGCATCAAAGTTCAAAGTACTTTATTTTAATCTTCTGGTTCTTTGGGTTCCCCCTTATAAGCCACTCATTTGCTTTGAACTTTGTCGACCATGTTTGCATGAGACTCATTCCACTGCGCTGTCGCAAATTTAATATCTGACTTTACCCTCCAAAGAAGTTGAAGTAAAAGCAATTGAAGACCAAAGTCGTGGTCACTGTAAATAGAACATCTGACCATTGCTGGAGAAGCCAACACATTACTCCTTCCACGAAGGCCCACTCGTTGAAGCCCCGGTTTGCAGAAACTTATCTGTTTTATTCGTGGAACAACTTCATTCCACATTACTCCTTCACTGATGCTCTCTTACACTTGTACCGATAATCCAAGTAGTTCCAACGTTATAAGACAAAGCCTCATTCCTGCCTCGACTGATGGTTATAAAATAGCTAGTTTTGCATGAAGTTAAGTTTAACAGTAATTTGAAATAAGGTCCATAGTCACACTTTTGCTGCTTTTTAGTGACTCTGGTGCTTCCAATGCTAGTACTGTTAGTTCAATGCTTAAGGGACGGAAGTTAATTGTTCGAGGGCTAAGTGAGGATGCTACGCATAGAGACCTCGAAAACTACTTCAGTAACTATGGCGCGATTGAATACGTCAGCATCACTGCCACAAAGGCCCGCGTGGTGTTTAAGGATGCCGAATCTGTCAATATAGTTTTGAATACTCAGCCCCACTTCATTAATCATACGATGGTCTCCCTAAACAAACCAGATAGGAAGAAAGCCTCTCTGCTTAGGTAAGTAAAAAATTCTTTTTGGTTGCTTATGCTTATGAGTATGCTTTCAAAAACGCAAAATGCGAAGAAGGATGCTACTTACTGATTACTTTGTGGGGATTTTAGTCCTCCTTCTTCCTCAACCAATACCGCAGACGATGAAAATAATCTGGAGAGTTCAACTTCCTCGTCCGACGAAGAGGAACACAGCGAGGAATCAGAGAAGCAGAATCTTCAGGCATGAGATCTTTTGCCTGACTATATCCGGCTAATATAATGGCACTTATAATTACTTGCGAAAGAGGTTACACCTCCATAGCGGCTCACAATACCTGAATCTATCAAATAGCAACTGGTTGCTAGTAGAGATGACCTCCAGAGATGAATTTATGCTATGTAACATGATAATTTCAAGCGTTTATCAAAATGGGCATAATTTATGCAAATTTAACTAAATAGGTGGTTTCGCCGTTACTATCTGCCCCTTGTATGCCATACCTCCTGTCTTCGATTCTCTTCTCTTTACTCCAACGATACTAACTTGTTTTGTCGTGAATGCGCCAGCTCCTTCCTATTTGAATTAACCAACTAACCTTTCAGTGACTAAAAAACCAAATCATTCTCTCACCAGACGTCAATTGGAGGGGCTCTCATAGGTAGCTGTAGGTTATTCCACTTCAAGTAGAAACGCAGCGGGTAAAGTGGTGTCAAGTTAAATTAAACATTTGATGGAAGAATTGAGTGTCGTGGTAACATTGTTACTTTTTATGGTAAAGACTCGTAGAGTATTGATCGCAGTGGTAAAAACTATCACAGGATTTTTGCATGTACCAGCATAATTGATGCCTACTAATTTACAAAATCTTAGGTGTTTTTTTTCAAGCAGATTAAATTGACTGTAGTACCTTAGCTGCTTAGTTAAATCTCGGCTGTAGCAAAGGGGTCACTGGACTGCTCCGCCGTTGTACCCCCTCTGACTACTGACAAGGTCTCCGGACCATGTCAGCAGCCCCGATCCCTTCTGTGTGTCTGGTGGGCACATATTCTATCTGAGTATTGTGTCTTCTCTAGTCTTTGCTGAAGTCGCGATCCCAAAGGTCGTCTGTCTCGCGTTCTAACGGTGAGTGAAAGACCTTGACGGAATAGAAGAGGTGCATTTGTTGCGGGTGGGAGAACCAGTGATGACCTCTCACAGCACGGTTGAAAATGTTTATTTTTTGCGTCCCACCGGGCTCGAGTATTCTGCAGGCTAGCCATTGACAAATGGAGCGACTCTAAACATTAACTATCTCAATAAGCCCGTTGTGGGTCTGTCCACCGTGCTTGTGTCTAAACAGCAATTGTGTGAACTCGCCGTAACAGTTCCACTCCGCTATTTGTTGGGTGGAATAGCGATGGACACATACGAGCATTTTCCTAAATGTGACTATCGTCCAATCGTAATGAAAGCGAAACCCTACCTGCACAGAACTGTAGCTTTAACTTTGGAATCAAACTAGTGATCCTAGTACCATCTGTGGGCACGCGTGATGACCAAAACATTCCCACGCCCCCCCCCCCCGAAAGGGGATTATCCCAGTTTCTATGGATTTATTAGGAGGAATCATTGACATTTCATGGGATTTCGAGGCTTTGGGCGATGGGTTTGTGGGTGGTTTTCCACAGTACTGACTGTGTTATGATGCCTGACGAAGGAGGCTAACCTAGTTAGATCATCAACTCTAGTAAAAGGACCTCTGCGCCTACTGTATACCAAAAAAACAAATAATTTGCCAGAGCGCTGTGTCTATTTTGTGTTTCGGGAAAACCCGGGGTGTTACCTTATTCCTCATCTTTAAAGACACCATTAATGTCTCTGAAAAACAAAAACTTTGACTATTACAAAGGTATTAAATCTTAAACATTTGCATTGCGCGCTGGATGACGTCTTCCTCCGAACATTCGTCGCGACGAGGTAGCACGAAATTATGGACAAAAGGTCAAAACATCAATGGCGGTGAGTTCATTTAAGAGGCGTATTTTTAATGCCGTTTACCAAAAATTGTGTATTATAAATGGTAACTAGAGCATTTTCCATACAAATCCAACATTTCAGCGTTTCAGAGCTCAGCCACCCTAGTTGTGCAGACTGTACTGCGCACTGATTGTGATACGTTTTGTTGCCCGTTTGACACTTAATCTCGGTTATGGTCACTAGGGTGGCCACATTACCTTTGCTGGGTGGGCTGGCCTCTGGATCCTGTTAGCAGCTCCAATTCTTTTCTATCCGCTGACAATGTATGCTCCACTCGACTCTGAAAATTTACGGCGACGCTACAGTAATAGCTGATTTTTTATCCAGAACTTTGCGAAAACATTTCATTAAAAATTACTAAGTTGACAACCATCACAAGTAAATATTATAACTCAGGGTCATTGATCTTAGGAGCGTGTTTTGTTTTCGTGTGCGTTGCCGTTAATGTTGAAAGACCTGTGGCAGGAATAGGTAGGTGTGTGCTTTATTAGTAATGGGCATTGCACACTCTGTTAGTAGTGTTTTTAACTGCATTTCATGTTTATCAACTTCCAGACACTAGGGAACACTTCTGCCAAACCATTTTTTATAGCTGGGTGTTGCGAATGAACCTAGTATTACTGAGTTCTAATTGTGTGCTTCAATTTTATGCAACGAATTTGGCGTGTGAGGTCGTTAAGTTTATCTATTTTGACTCTCAGTTATATGTTAAGGCATTGGAAGTGCGTAATTAATCACCTTCTTTGCTACACGGAAATTTTATAACCTAGCGCGAATGTTTAATTGTGCTGCTTTGGCATTCTTAAAAGGTGTTTCCGTTTAAAGCAGAGCACACCTATAGCGATGTGAAAGTTCCTGCTCATGAACACAGAGGTAAATGTCCATCGCTATTAAAAGCTCATGCATTTGTTTTGTAGATGCAATGCCTACAGTGAGAAATTTGGCCGTTCTAGCACTATTCGGCTCACTCCTCGCTTACGGTGTTGGTGTTTTTGTCTATGTTATTTGCGGCTTTCTTTCGTTTGCCGCTGGGTATACTTGACATTTTCTGTCTGACTCTTTCTCCAGATTTCTCCTTTTCCTGCCAGATACACATTGGGTATCGCTGAAACGAAAAGTCCCTGTTTCACGAGGTCTGGTAGAGGTAGCTCATTTTCTACCTGAAATTCAAGTTCTAATAGATTGAGGATTTTCCACCACCACGATCACATTTGAAGTGTAATTATGCCATTTCTGGCTGTCACGAGCTGGACGTTGTGCTGAACCAGGTAGGTAGACTGATACCGTCTCACAGTCTTGATGCACAGATTCTAGAATACATAATTGATGACTATGTTCGATGCTGGTATGCTCACTTGACAAGTGAGTCAGAATTTCCAAATCATTTGCACGCGGCAATGGCACAACTGGCGGGTAAGGTGGCGAAACGCGCTCAACGAATCGTCTGGGTGCCTTTCATGATTGAAGGTATCCCTAGTATGGTCATTGAACATCTTCGCATTCATCGCAGATCCCTAGAAAGACGATCACCTACTAATTCTGAAGGTTCACCAATCCTTTTTTTTCTTTGATCGTCTCCTAGACCAAATCAAGCTCTTCTTTGACGAAGAACTTGAAATGGAAAAACAGACTTGTCGCGAGGGTATTTGCACTTCGAGGGCAAAGGAACTGAGTAAGTGCTCAGTTTTCTTCACGGCATTCTCCGGCCTTAGATCACCTTCGAAAGGTGGTGGATGTGTTTCTTTTTGCGATCATGCCAGAAGAGGACTATCGAATAGTAACAGTGCGTTACCTAATCAAGGTAATTCCGTTTTCTTCCATCTGACTCGACGCTTCGCAGGAAATACTTGTTAATGGTGTCCTACTGCCCGCTGTTAACATTCTTGCTGATTCGGACTTTGTAAATCAATCCATTATCAAACTGGTGAGTGGTATTTTTTATTCAAATGCGAATTTTCCCTCCACTTTAGTGCAACGAATCCGCATTCGCAAGTCCTTACTTTATCCAATCATTGCGGATGTCCACACAAGAGGATGAGTTGCGGGCGGTGAAGGAACGCATCGAGATTTTTGCTGCAAAGTTACGTGGTCACGATTCTGGTGGTGATGATGGTATGTTCATGACTAACATTGCAAGTAATGGTGCACGAAAATTTATGTTGAGCTTGTGTCAGCAAACACTGGTCGTGTAAATTCATTCACTGTCCCAATGCAGTCTATTTGGTACTGGGGGACTAGTGGCATGGAAGCTATGAGAATAGTTTCACGAAGTGTTGTACTTTAGAATTCTATTTTGCTTTGATCGTCTTTTTGGATATCCTTTTCCGCCCAAGTCTTCCTCTCTCAATCAGATACGTGGTTGCCGCGAATTCGAATTTCGAGTCATACTTTATGCCTTTTGGCATAGTGAGAGTGTAATGTGAAGAAGAGGTGGTGGAGACCTCTTGGTAATGTGAAAAATCACGGTGAGGCTGTGTCACGTCACCTTCAGAAGCTCGGATCTTGTGTTGTGCTGCCGTGTGAGAGTAGAATTTTTGCACGCTTGTCCGTCCAAGCTGTTCTGTTGTGGTGTCCGCTGAAGACTTCAAGATGGCCTTTGGGGTGGGTTTACATGTGATTCTTGCAAGAGATCAAAGAAATCAGCTCATCATTGTGTACGAGAGGTGTTTAAATAAAGCCGCGATGGGAAGTTTTAAGCATGTCTTAGGCAGTTGTACTCCTGATGACCGACACTCATCACACGGAGTCAAGTCCAGTTGAGACACTCTTATTCAAGGTGGAAGGCAACAGTGGTCGCCTTTTTTATTTGTGAGTGTGTGTGGGTAATAAATAGTGGGCGATCTTGAGTGAAGTTTTTTGCCAAAGAAGACGTCAAGCTCAAACCCGCGGTTATCCTCTCGTATGTTTGGAAGACCACAAGTAAAGTGCGCTTCACTACGGCACGATGATAACATGCTTAACCATAGCAAGATATCTGTGTTTTAAGTAGAGCCATCCTTCTAAAGACGATCAGTGGAGGTCCAAGTTATGACGATTTTGTTGATCGTAGTTCCCAGTCCGCATCTCCAGTAATCATTCAGCGTGGAACACTTGAGCAACACAGTCTGTCGTCTGGCCATGTGAATGTAATGATAAACTTTTCCAAACCGGAGCTGCTCCGCAAGTATCGGGCGAAAGCTGGACTAAGTGTGCAAGCACAGCAGAAGACTATTTGGTTTGGAAAAACATGCTCTCTGTGCTGGAAATTCGTTACTTTGCCAACTTAAAATTCCCACTCAGCTTGAGTACCTTTCGTTCGGTTAAGGCAAATAACTTTTTATCACTGCATCTCTGTAGCTAATCGACAACCTCTCTTGTTTCGCCTTTGTGCCCACAGACACGCTGGTAAAGGCCCAGTTGAACAGTCTGAATTTCCTCGAGAACATCTGCAATTCCCAAATCGCTGAAATCAAGCGCGGACTCTCCCGAAGGTCAGGACGTCAAGTGAGTTTTTTCCCTTTTTACCTTCTACTGCCGTCTAGGGTACATGGGCGAGTGTCTGTAAGTGTGCTAGTTTGTTTTGGCGTAAATTTGTTTTTTTGCTGAAATGTTTCTCCAGGTATCCAGGAGGCGGCAACAAAAGGTGAGCTAGCTGTCCACCCTCCTAACGCGCTACCCAACACACCATCACACTCACACGCTTTCGTAATTGATGGCAGTCCTGTCACTGAGACCAGTCTAATTCATTCATTCCATTTTTATGAAAAGAAAGGAATCCGACATCATTATGATTCAATTTTCTTCGGTGCGCATTCTCATTCACCTTTCTTGCATCTGGACGTATTTTTCGTTTTTTTGTTTCCATCCAGATCGAAGTCATGGGATCGGGAGTGGATACCCTATCTCGTGTTACAGTTGATTTCACCTTTGATGACGTGATGGGAAATGACGTAGCTGTCTCAAATTTCCTTGGTAGGTTCCCATTTCTTCCCACCTTTCTTCCTATCGACTAACCGATACGTATCCTTCCGTTAGAGTTCCTCACTTCAATCAACGAACAATCGTTGCTCAGCCTCTACTTGAACTGTGTTGTAAGTTTTTATTCAAAATTTCACTTCTTATCTGAACTTTTAAGTGACATACTTGTGCCGCTGCATTGACGTATGTCATTCAATTGCAGTTTCGTTCGTCTTTCCACAAATTTTCATTGTTGGGTGTCAACTTTGCTTCCCTTCAAATGGCTGAAGTAGTAGGAATTTTTTTCAGGACTCCCTCTTATGCTACGCATTTTTTATCAAATAAAGGACTGATTTTAGCTTACGAGATGGATTTTTTGATGGATTTGGTCGAATTCATTTGTTTCACTGAGGTGGAGATGTTGCCCTGCACTTTTATTTCTTCAGTTAGCATGCTCGGCACCAGCGGCACATGTATGCGACGTCCTGATTTGTTTAAATTGACCTCACTTTCACAAGCACCCTGGATAGTTGCACCAAATCGCATCGTAGCCAAACTGATGACTGACTTTTCTTTGAGATTCTGGTAGTGAATGTGTCCGATCACCCACTTCTGCATGTGGAAAGCAAAGTCTTACCGAATCACACATGACTTTCCTTAGTCATGGGCTTGACGATCTACTCTACTGTCTGGATTTAGGCTGCTGTATTGATACTAAGGTATCTCAAGAAAAGTATTGAGGGCATTGTTATGCTTTTCGTTTATCAAACTTTCAACTTGCTCAGCATGTCTACCACCCAATACAACGCAAACAGTATGTCTTTCTCTTGTTTTTGCTGGAAATCAATTATTTTTCTGTTTGCTTAAAACTCAGTTGCTTTTTATTAACTGAAATGTTCTTTTATCTCCTAGGCCTATCGCGTTAACTCAGAGGAGCTGATGAGCTCCATCACCTCTGCAGCCACCAACGCCAACACTGCTTCCAACACCACCGTCTCCAATGTTGCTTCAGATGAAGGGGAGGAGTTTGACAACGCTTCGGGTTGGGGCGAGGGCACCGAACCAGTAGAAAGGCTGGAGATGGAAAAGCACGTGATGTCAGCCCAAGATCGTGAGACAATGGAAGGGATTCGTGCTTTCGGAGTTTCGATGTGCAACTTGGTGATGAAAACTCTGCCCCAGATCTCTGAGGAAACAGTCCAACGATGTTTGCGGAGTCTGACCACGCCCTTAGAATCAATTGATCCCACCGTGTTTGTGGATGTTGAAGAAGAGGTAGATTGCTGCTTTAATTACCGCCGGACTTCCCTCTTTATACAATGAGCTTTTAATTTAACCTGAGGCCTCCCGAGTTTATGGAAGAATCGAAAAGAAGGAAAGACATTTCAAGACCTTGCAAGCTGTGCCTACTCTTGCACCAAATTCGTTCATCATTTAAAAACTGTTTAGGCGTGTAAAAATTTTCCAACTTGGCCGAGGCATCTTAAGACGGTCAACCTCAAGCAGGCAGTGTTAGCATCTAATAGCTGTCTTGATGCCCATCACTCATTTTTTCGGCGCTGTTTATTGCTACTCATTAGTCATGTGCTCTAAGCTTCGCTTTAATGTGAGCCCCCCACTTTGGATTGCTGCTAGCCCAGAGCCGTACGGCCGTCTCTGAGATGTTCCATCTCCGTGCTGCATCGTGCTCAAAGTCTTCTCTATGCATTGGTAGGGACTGATCAAGTCGGGTAAGCTTAGATCCATCGTCTTCTTTGAGGAGAATCTTCGCTCATAGCGACACGCTTTTGATGCATCAATTGGTTTTCATTGAGGCGTTTACATCGAAGCAGAATTGTCTGATTGGTATGCAATTTGCTGTGTTACCAGGGCACTTTTTTACTTCTTCTCTTCGATGTTTTTCAGCCGTCAATGTATTCTATTTGCATCTTCCAATGCCGAGAGGCATTAAGCCGAGTTCAAAAAAATGTTGATTTATTTGAGTCTAGTCCCGCTTCATTACAGGAGTACTTACCAAAAGTCGGCAGTTTTTCTGTTGTACGAGTTTGACACATCCCGTCACCCAGAGCATGCGCCTTCCACTGACTATCCTCCTCAATATCACTCAGCCAACCAACTAGGAAAATCGGGATGGTTGTTCCATTGGGGGGAGTTCGTTAGCTTTAAAGATACGGTGGCTGAGTTATCCCCGATGAAGTCATGGGATAAGTGGGTGTATTAGTTGTATCTGTTGATGTTTAAAGACCATACAAATCAAACAGGATTGTTTGTTGACTAATTTATTGGGTGTAAATGGCTTTTTGTACTTTATTGTAATGGTGCGTGGACGGACATATCATTGGTTATCCTCCAACTACACTTACTATTCATTCTACACCTCCAACTTTCGCACAGCTTCGTTACTAGGGCAAGCTCATTCAAGTCCATACTGTTACTCACACGGGTAAGGATACAGGCAATGTGGTTATGGTCTTGAATAACGGGATCTAGACCTGCCTCTGTGATATAAGTTTGGTGGCTTTTAGAAGTTGTGTTACACTGGATTACCTTGAATACCAAAATTAATGTTCCCCTTTACGATTATTCTGCTTTTCGTCACCTTCAGTTAATACGTCTACTTTCCTCGGAACAATGCTTTGGAGCTTTCAAAAGGAGTCCCTTCTATGCTCGTGCGGTAGAAGAATTGGAAGCCTCCGACCTCACAGAATCGCCAAGACGTTCTGCAGCGAACAGCGGCGATGAGGTTCTAGATGCTACCAACTTACCCTCTATGTCTTTGTCATCGTCTCCGTCATCAAGTCGTGTGGTGTCTTCTGCATTGTCTAGTGAGTTTTACCACTTGACGGTATTATAATGTGTTCGATTGGCAATATATGGAAGAGCTTAGAGACTACTACCATGCGTGGTCCGTTTCAGGCTTGACGCCTCCAGCGTAAAGATCGAATCTCGGCAGACCAAAAAACTCTGTGCTTGTAGAAAACCATTTGAAAGGGTTTCTAGCTAAATATTAACGGTGTTGGAGTCAATTTGAAACCTGATTCCATAAGCTTTTGGTAGAGAAAGTCCGCTTCTACTCATATCGCACGTGAGCGCATCCTGTTTGGGCCTCGTTAACCCAGTTGGCGGGCAACGATTGTTGTCTTTCTGTGTGTATGTGTGCATTCTTTCCTAGGCTTGTGGCAATGAAGTTTCTTGTCAACGGTGGCGTTGAACTTGAGCTCACGGATATCTGTTCGTATCTACAGGGGAACTCAAGCACAGTACAGGTCAGTGCTGAGCAGTGTAACAGCTCAGCTGTGATATGGCATCTAAATGATCGGTCGTTGCGGCTCCTAATCCACAACAATCATTCTGTGCGTGTTCCTCCATCACACGAAGCATTTAATTTTGAGCACTCGATGGACTCATGAGCCGTGATGAGACATAATTGTTCAAGAGACGCATCGTCGTGGAAACTTTTGTGGTTTCGAAGTTAAAACTGGATTTTCTACAATACTTCGGGCATGCTGATAAATCGTTCCGCGTTAAAGCTTTTGAGGTATTTGTTGAATACTGGAACAAGTTGATCGAAAAATTGAGGAATTGTGTGAAAGAAAGAATAGAACACCCTTCGTATTACCAACAGCAGGACAGGACCAAAGAGTGCATTATGGCTTTTACATCATAATGGTAGGGCATCCAAAGCTGATATTCGTTACTTGCTGAACACGAGGCATTGCCTAGGCCTTGACAATTTCCTTCGACGGGCGATTCCATAAGGGAACACGGGCTTGAGATTAGAAACATTTTGATAAATACACGCCTTATTTCTCATCACCGCCCACGTTTGATTGCTTGACTTTATGCAGCAGAACCCGAACTATGAATGCCTGTCATTTTCTCCAGAAACTATATTTTGAGGCCAACCGACCCGTTTTGGCGTGGATCTTTCTTGGATCTGTATTGGGGATACGACAACACACTTTAACTATCAGTGTATGATTTGCCTCAAAATATACAGGAAGTCGGGAGTTTTGTCGTAACCAGTGCATACACAATTCCTGCAAAACTTCACGAACATTCTTAGGGGACTCAAGTGGAAGGAGGGCAATTAGAGTGGAGAATATAGATTGTCTCCGCGATATACTTTACTGGAAATGACTTACTTTTGGGCAAGCAATAGAACACACTGTACTCAGGATTGCAGGATTTGGGACCTTTTTAAAAAAAATGAAATGTATTCCCGTGTGTTCTTCCCTTCTTTCTTAAAATTAATTTCAAAAATCCTGCTTTGGATAGGGAAATGCTCTCTTCAATCTAGGAGGGCAACTTTTCAGTCTTTTCTGTGACGATATGATAGAGCCTTGCTCATGTCACATATACCACTGATCTACCGCTTCTCATTTGTAATCATGAAAGAGCCAAGCCCAGATTCATATGCCTGCAAACTTCCTGTCAGCAACTGTGTGTGTGTGCAAACATGGATATCTTTTTCACCGACGGGTAAGCTACCTAGGTTACAGCTTGCGCGCCCACCCTTGATGGCTGAATGCAAGGACGTTGGGATGGTCCCATTCTCGGCTATTTTTATCATGTTATTGTCTTAAGCCTTGCAGCAATTAGTAATTCATTTCAAGTATGTCTGTGCATTGTGTTTACCAACTAGTGATAAGTGGGAGATGTTGCGAGTTGCAAAATGTTTTAGCTTCTTTGAATGTTCGGCAAGAAAAAAAATCTGCAAAATCAAGACGGAGACGCTTTGTGTCAGAAAACAAGGAACTCAGACCCGGTTGCCTCCATTTTAGCACGATCTTGTTTTCCAACTGTCTATTTTGCATGTCTACTTGAGATGTTTAGTCATCACATGAATGCGGGAGATAAGGTGAGGTGATATATCCCTCCCGTTCCATCCCAAAGTGCACAGCTTTTGTGCTGGTACGAGACGTTGCACTATCTCTTAAGGATACGATCTATCAACTGACTACTTGTTGCGGTTCTCAGAGCCGTAAAACTCGCGGATAGATTTGATTTTAGATTTAGTCACTGAACAGTTCCGCCTGCAGTCTACCACAACCAAAGAAAGGTTGCCATATTCCATCAGTGAAGTAGTGTGATGGGTGGTCAATTGTTCGTCGCTCGATAACCGGTAACGTGCTTGTTTGATTAAGGCCGACATGTGAAAGTCAGTCAATGAGTTAGCTAATAATTAGTCTTTGAAGCTGTTGTCAAGACATGTCGTGTGGTACTTGTTTGCCCAGTAGCTTCTACGACTTTCTCTTGTCGATTGACGCAAGTGTAGACCAACTTTTTCGTCCTTACCCACATTACTACCGAACAGGCTGGAGTAGTGTCAGTGCGTATCGTTCGTGGTCATCAAGAGCAGAGGTTTTTCCCCAGCTTGACGCAATATCACCGATCAACACATCATTGCAGTCAAATTATACGAATCCTTTGACAATGGTGCCTTTGTTTACTGTCTATCATGATCTCTTCTGCTTTATAAAAAAACAGATAGGGTAATTTTGATGGCTTTGAAACCAAGCTGAACCAGATTCATAAAGCAAACAGGCTTCCTTCACATACCACTCTGCAGTATGGGGATGGGTTGGCTTCGGAAAAAAAGCATTGGCTGGTGTAGTAAGGCGTGTCTCAAGGCATCTGACAAGCTCCTTTCTCATGAGTCACGCAAAACAATTTTAGCAAGCCTTGCGGAAACCGTGTAAACTTTTTTGGCATGATAATAAGTTATTTCAGCAAGACAAATATTTCCATGCAATCTCAACAGTGTCGGAAGTGGAATGTCTTCCATGCTTCGGTAACACTTCTTAGGTATATATTTTTGATCCAATGTGTTGGGAGATGAACCTCGCTAAAGTATAGCATCTTCATTGTAACCTTTGGATGAAAACGAGAAGCTGGTATGTTTTTTTGCTACTATCTTGAGGTTGGATCCACCTCGTTTGGCTACAATTTATACGGTTAGTTTCGAAGGAGACAGCTTTCAATGGCAGGCGAGAGCTGTGTAGCAAAACGACGTTTCGATGTTTAGTCTCTGTGCTATTAACATGGAGATCTCTTATACGAAGTTCTTGTAGCAGCAAAGTATATTTTTAACATAGCGTTCCTTTAACCGGTAACTAAATCTTCCATTCCTCGATGGTAGTAGACCTTTCTCCAAACTGATGCACTCGATTCCACATGGAAGAGTTCTCCGTATACCTTACAATGGGAGTTAAAGGCGATACGAAGCCCCTAACTTGGCCTATGTAGTAAATGATGCTACCATTATTGAGATCACATCCAAGTGCCACCGCAATAAGCCGTACCGATTCATGCCTTATAAGCATACATTTGACAAGTATCCTCTTTCAGAGGTTGCAAGAAACCATTGTAAGTGGTTACACTGAGTCGCACGGACATTTTCGACCGCTCGTTGTTAATGGGTTCCCTTCTTTTCTTCTTTGACGTTGTTTCTATGTCATTCAAATCACTTTTGCGGCTGTGTAACCAGCCTGCTTGGATTTAACTTTTCATGTGTGAGTCGGCTAAAATGTCCTTTTCCTCCTCATTTTAGATGCTTCATCAATTCCATCTCAGGGCGCCCAATCTCAGTTCTATTCAGTGCGTTGATTTTGAAACTGTACTGTTTACATAGTCGTTTTAACGACACGGAAATTTTGCAATTCCTTTTTTTTGAGACTTTTGTGTTTTTTTGTAATTTAATGTTACTCTATGGTTGTTATTGCTACCTTTTAAAAGAATGCTAGTTTTCGCCTTTGTCAATGAATGCTAACAAGTTACTAATGCTAACAGATAGATTATTTTATGAGTAACTCTTGGATATTTTTTATTCGTACAGAATTTGACTTATTTTAATCTTCGAAAGAAAGTTTTAGTAATAGATTAAACTCAAGGCCCTATATTTAAGCAAATTTTATTGGATGATGCTAACCATTCTCATCCCTTCAAGACACCATCTTCATCATCGGTTTTCGCGGACTCCTACAGCGTTAATGTTCTTTCCGGTGGTGAGTTTGACTTTTTTCCCTCATCCAGCTGTTTTTCTCTCTTCAAGTGAGACCGCGCAAATCATTGGTCAGTTTTGAATAGGAGACGATTCTGCGCTATGATTGGTTGGTGTAAATGTACTTTTGCACGGTCGCTGGTACGTCTGATGAGACTGCCTAATTTAAAGGAAATAGAATCATGAACCGAGTCCCTATGTATGCTATTAGCTGTTTGAGGGTAAAGTAAACGCTTTTTTGGCACACGTTATGCGACATGGAGTCGAACTGTCACTTTATCCCTCTCTCTCCAGTAACAAACCACATTTTTATTAGATTTTGCGCCTGTCAACAGAAGTGAGTTTGGCAATAATTTACTCGCCTGCTATTTATTTATTTATTGCTACCGAATTTATTAGTTAATCTAACCAGGCGTTATCCGCTATTAACACAATCCAGTTTACCCGCATTCATTTATGTAACTCATTTGTTACGATTTGCTGGTGCTCGAAAAAGCGAAAATCTCATCGGCTTTGGAAAAATTAAGCATTTGTCATGAGCATGAGTCATTATTTGCTATCTTTAGCAAACTGTGTAGGGCCTTTTCTCTCTGCTAGATGCATTGCATAAAAAGAGGAGTAAGTTTAGTTAAAATTGGCTTGTTTGAGGCTTTTTTTCCATACGCCTCTTTCACGTAAATTTGCCTCCTAGCCGCACACGTTTTTTGGCATTCTCTAGCTTTATCTCTGAATCACGTAACAGTGAAAGACGCACTTTTGTCTTTTTTGGTTTTGCATTAAACCTATGCATTCGTCTTGTGGATTTGGTGGTGTTATCTGAGGATTGCGCAATTCACACTAGGGCTGCAGAGTTTTTGCAGGCAATGTCCAACATCAAGGAATTAAAACGTGCTTCTTTCCCCACAAGGCCTTCCCTCTCCCCTACTAAATTTACTCACTTCCTGCGGTTTCTAACTACTATCTGGGGAGCAGCTTCAATATAGTAATGCTTGTTTGAACAATTCGAGAATCCTATGATGGTCCACTTTGCCCCCGCCATGACACTCAGCATGCATAACCTCACCGAAGTCGCGAATGTTAGATAATGGTTGCGTTTGCCATTCTTCCTTAAAAGGGTTTCGTTTTGTGTGTGTACAATCTTGTAGCTGATTACTGCGTCAGGCCTGCGTCCATCATAAGAAGCTTCGCTTGTTGAACCTTCCTTAAAAGGGATGGTTGTAGGGGGTGTTTATTAGTGGCTAAGCATTGCAGGAATTCAGATTGCAATTCGTTGGGGATCACAATGTAGGCATTCGCATAATTGTTTCGGGAAATCAGTAAGAGGTTGGGCATATGTCACCGATCTGCAACAATTAGCAGCTTTCGTGTTTTCTCTAAGGGCTTTGAAAGGCATGTGATTTTTCTGCCTTGGAAATCATGTAAAAACTCATACCCTATTGGCCTCCAGAAATGGTTCGTGACGGTTACGTCGTCTACACCCTGGAAGTGACCTATCTATCCGCCATCTCCGGTCGTAAATCCGTGTGGAGGACTTATCGTCGTTACAGTCAGTTCGACGATCTACACTCATGCATCATAGAACAGGTGGATTGACAAAATACACGCAATTTATTCGTGTGTTCTTTTTTTCATTCTTTGTTCTGCTATCACTGAGTTTTTGCCGTGTAGTGCGGAAGGATTCCGACGTTGAAGTTGCCCAGTAAGAAGTCCTTCAGCAATATCAGTCCAGAATTCATTGAAAAACGACGCTTGGAGTTGGACGAATATCTTCAGGTAAGGTTTTACTTGAATGCATCTTTGCGAACCCCTGCTTTTGTCTTTCAGTTATTTTTGGGAGACTTGATGAGCTGTTGTCGACTTTCCTCCTAGACTTAGCCTGCGCTAGGTGCGAGCATGTGAACGGAATCACGGTAGCCCGAAGTTAATTTGTAGTGCCGCTTAATCTGGGGGATCCAAGTCTCTCCTGAAGATGTTACTAGATGTAGAGGCCTGGGGCTGATGGGACATTGACAAGAGTGACATGGCTGAAATATCACACTATCCACGCGGTGAGAGAAGTGGAGAGTCAAAGTAGCGGAACTAATGCAAATAGTAATGCTGTTTATACCTTAGGTGGTATAAACACTCAATTCTTTCAGCTCCTTTTTGAGACATAGGCTTGCTTCTTTTTAGGTTCTCTGTTCCATCGACGCCAGCGGCAAGTACCCGAAGTTACATTCCATCCTGACAAGCTTTCTACAACCAGAAAAGTGGGAAAGAAGGAAAGCCCTTCATTCCAGCGTAAATCTAATGTCCTTTCTCTTTTGGCAAATCCCTTGAGTGAACATTTTAGCGATTTTTCATTTGATTGTTTGGGTATTCTGCAGATTATTTTGTCTCCAACACGTTTTTCATCGTCGTCACACATGCGTGACACTAGTCCTTTTTCAGTTTATGATAATTGGTTGAACACAATTTTATTTCAAAAGCAAATTGACTGAATAGGAAAAGCTATTTGAGATGTTTTTTTGTGCAAGGTGGATAATGACATTTTTACTTCTTGATTACCCTATTCGACATATTAAAACCTGGGGTGTAGAAGTTGGTTTTTCTCTGAGACTGCTGCAACGAGCACATCCAATAAATATATATTGAGTGCCATCATCGTGATTTTTTCCCAGGTTTTTTTTCCAAATACAGGTAATAAGACGGCAACCTCCTTTCAATATCTTACTCATCGAATCAGTTACTATCCCTTTCCTAAAAGTACACAGATTTCCTTTGAATCCCACTTTTTTCTCCAGAAACAAGACACTTACCATGGTCTTCTAGGGGGTAAAACGGTGCTTTAAAAGCGTGGAGGGGATGGTAACCTTTTACAGGATAATTGGTGACATGTAAAAGTCACATTCTCAGCCGCAGATCAGTCCGGCAACCAACAGCCCAGAATGCACGACACGTTGTCTAGACTCACACGAGGAAGGTGAAGCGTGAATTGATGGTCTTTGAAGTTTATTTTCATTTGTTGACGCACTGCATGTGGTACCTGTTTGCTCAGACTTTCGTGACTTTTGTTCCTGCTAATGTAGATATAAGCTGTGAGTTGTTCATGATACATTACCTTCGGAGCAATGCGTCAATTCTGGCACACACTCCATCCATAATACAAATGATTATTCAAAACACTTGTAGTCGGTTCGTTCTGTTACCACACTTTTCTCTGATGCTTTATAACAAAATTGATGAGAAACCCTTGTGGCACCTTTGAAATCGAATTGAACTGACCTTGTGGAGTTGAAGGGCTCGAATCGTATTCAAAGTGTTTAACCAGCACCTGAGTGTTTCAAATAAGGAATAAGTAGTGGAGAGCACTGCATGGTGGTCTGGCAGTAGAACTAATCTATCTCAAGCCTTTTGCCCAAGTACTTCATTCAACCAAAAGAAATTGCCCTTCTCTAGGTCTCTTCACTGATGAACCCATTAAAGGCAGTGGGTTCTGCGATCATCTCAGTACCAGATACTCTATTTGATGGCTTCTCGAAGATGATAAGTCGACGTCAACCATCTGATCGATCAGATGTCAATGGAAACTCACAGACCACCACTGCAGCAACCAGTAGCACGAATTCGCGTTCCTCTGCTCTCAGTGATACCACCTCTAACCTCTCCATTCTTGATCAGGTAATCAACTTATGGCCTAGAGGTGTGGGTTCATATTGCTGGTTTTCTCTGGATAGTTTTGAGACAGAATTCCATCTGATCTTATGGAAAGGCATGGGTTGTATCCGATTTTTTAACCACTGTTGAGAGGCGACTTTACTAAGTGAAGGGCAAGACTGTTTTATCCAAAGACCGAGCCCTCCGTCTAGGGCCTTTTAAATCTTCTACCCCTAGGAGAGTATGTGTTATAGCAAAACCGGGATTACTCTTTTGCCACTATGGGGAACAACTAAAACCAATTGTTGCCAATATCTTAACCTATCTGTTTGATAGACTGTTTTTCACCCAAAATGACAAGATTTTAAAAGTGATTTTAGAGCAGCGTTTTGACATATCTTGTTGTATTCGTGTTTCATATCGCGTGATCACTTACTTCTAGGAGGGTGGACACATGTTTTTTGCGTAGAAGTACTGTTGCATCGCAAACTTGGCTTGGTGGAGTGTGATCAATGCAGACCACCAACATAAGAAATGCAGTAAGAAGTTGTCGGCTGATTCACCAAGATTGGGAGTGTTTTGAGAAAGTAGCTGGATGTCGACATTGGAATTGTATAAGATGCTCCGACTCATGACACCCTTGAGCTTCCTAGGGTAGGTTGCTGTTAAAGTTTGGTGTTCATATCGCTTCAGCTTGAATCTTGTCAGGCCCTTAACCACAGCCATTGAGGGCACACTTCTAACTCATGAATATCTACTCGTATCTATGGAAGACTTCAATCACTATGCTCTATGGTGATCGCATGTTCAGCAGCTCAATAGCAGTATGATAGGTAAATTGTTTGGCTGGTGTTTTCCTGTGGATGTTTGCCGTACCTCCAAGAGGGACGACTGTCAAGTGGAAATATAAGTTTATCCATTTTGAAGCTGCTTTCCATTTGTTGGTTCAAAGCTGGATCAAATATTTTTTGTGCAGTTAGGCGCCAAGGTAATAGTGAAATGTCTTCTGGTCAAAGTTACGTGTTGACGTGAACGATTCGCGCATTCTAACGGTGATTTGCAAAACATCACAACTTCTTCCATGTTTAGGGCTTTATCCACTCAATGATTGCCTCCTATTGCCAGTCCATGAAGTGTCAAATACTTTTGGTGGTTTGATTTTAACCAAGGCAAATGGGCACAGCTTTCCCCACTAATCTACTTGTCTAAGCCAAATCTGGTCACGTGAGTTTGTGGTTGCACCTTGGCCTTAGCTTACGTCATTTAAGTGTCTTCTAATTTCATTTCCTAATTTTCGACGCTTCATGAATGGTGGGTCGTCTTGTTTTTACAAGGTTTTACACGAAAATTCCTTGAAGTATTTACCGCAGAGACTTATGCACGTTATGAGCGCTTAAAGGGGCACCCACCCCACTCTTAACTGTGACTTTTCGACTCTCCATGAAGAACTTGATCTAGGAGGGGCTTTTATCTTTCCCACCTTTAAGAGGCACGAAGATCTTTCCAATCACCGAGTTAAGTAGCTGAGCGTCCCATCATTGTGTCCCAGGTATGCGTGGGTAAACGTGGCTTCCGGGTCTCACATTGTTGCATGCATACACTGTTGCTTTTAAACTTAACTTGCCTATGCTCGACGCTCCCGCACGCCTTTGCAATACTGCGTGTAGTGAGCTTCAGTTCAATTTGCCACTATGCGATCTCAGGTATTTGCGCATTAAGACCAGTGAGATATTCTCAACTTCCCCCACTCCTTTCAAGAAAGCTTCTCTCAAAGTTGATCGGCTATTTGTCATTAGAAGGCGTTTGCTGCGAATGGATGAGTCTCCAGTGATACTTGGAGGAACATTTGTAAGTTAAGTCTGAAGCGTTTTGAAGTTTTGGAACGTTGATAACGCGGAGAGGTAAAATGAAGTCAGGTCGAAATTCACTTTTACCTCTTATCCCATATATTTTGCCTTTTTTGATGTTTTTATGAGATTCTTCTCCCGTTGAAAACGAAAATGTGACTGTTTAAGTGTCTTGAGGTGTGCAAGCCTTGATGGAAAACAAACGCAGAGCCCATACTTGCTTGTCTATCATCTTTCAAGACGTTCCTTTCGCTGTGGACGTAGGTGCAAACTGACCGTTTCGGGGTCAATCATCTTAACCATGACTCAACTTTGCTCTTGACACGTTAATCCCCAGTATATGTGTCTGTTCTTTTAGTGCCTCATCACCACTGTTGACCTCCAAGATGGGGACATTTGACTTTGATCGCGTCTTCCTGTTCATTGCTAATAGATTTGCATCTGGACTAGGCTCAACCAAGCTTGGGACTAGGCAGGAACGGCAATGAGGCGTAGAATTCTAACATAAACTGCAAGTCTCTCCTTAGCTCCGTAATGATTACCCCATTTGTCTCTAACGCTTAGACGGACTCAGACAACATTCCATTCCGTCTTCTCTTCATGCTCGTCGACGAGGTGTTCAGTCTGCAGCGCAAAACGCAACTCTTTCGTCGAGGTGCCCTCACCATCCTACGCAACATTGTACAGACCTTCTTCGGGGACATTATGAATCGCCGAATCGTTGAAAAGGTGTGTCAA
This sequence comes from Taenia solium, assembly GCA_001870725.1. Taxonomy (NCBI): domain Eukaryota; kingdom Metazoa; phylum Platyhelminthes; class Cestoda; order Cyclophyllidea; family Taeniidae; genus Taenia; species Taenia solium. The sequence goes on from MIEF01008852.1 coordinate 35,119, forward strand.
AGTGTTTACATTTTTAATTTATAGTTAAGGACTCCAGTAAATGACCTCCACACGAAATTATCTGTGGGCCAATCTTTCATTAATGCGGGAATTTCTCGGATAAAGCGGGACTCGAGAGGAGCCACTTTGACACTTAGCACCGCGTAACAATAACACTGCTCATAGTGGAGCAGCCGTAGCCCAATCCAACGTAGACTTTGTTATTCACGATGACAGACATCAGCGTAAATTTCTGCAACAGAATTTGCACCCACGGAGGCGCCAAATTCACAATCACAGACTCACTGTACTGCACCATGGCTGTAGTGTTTTGTTGGCGTCTTAAAGGCAGTCGGTCGTAGGTCTGCACGCCAGTGGGGATCCAAGCTGACCTTGGCCCCGTGAACGTCGAATTCTTGAACTCCCATGGGTGCCTTGCAGTTTCACAAGCGGCGAATGTCTCTGTGATAAAGTTGACTAAAACACAATCATTCGCAAGGACTATCACTCACCCTTTCATGCCGCTAAGACATTTCCTGGCTGAAACAACCTTTGCCCCTTTATCAGTACAGAAGAGTGAGGCACGATATTGTCTTCAGGGTTAGAGAAACCCCAACCTGCTTCCTTCTGCTTCTTTTGCCCTAATGTAGCACTCTTATCTATCCTTTTGTCCAATTCAGACCATTTCTGTTGCAAGAACCTTACTCGTTGACGGTAACTTCGCAACCTTTGATGTTGTTTTCTTGATACTTTACTCCTTTGTCACTAGTTATCCAGTCCATTTGGGTCTGTGCCAACTTGGCGACACTACGGTGCATGCAAAGTTCACCACTAAAATAGGGTCTGATTTACTTCCTCAAGGAGTTTGTTCGATTTATCATGGATTTGTTCAGATTCACGCTTACTTTATCAGTTATTAAGAGTCGGTACTATTTTGATAAGCCTTCCTGCTATCCGGGCTCTACATATTCAGTCATTAAGAGTAGACGCCTTCTTTCCACTGTTCAACAAAGTCAAGACTGGTGTCTTTCTATCATGATTTAAACAATGCTTCCCCAAGTCTGAAAGCCGACTTCTCCTCAGCGAGTTTGTGGAGAATACGGGGTTGAGAGTAGCCTTGCCATCAATAAGGGCTGATTGTGGAGATAGGTCGCACCTGATGATTTTCAAGGTCATTTTTTTCCCTTTGCGTATGCACCATAAGAAGTAAGTGACTCGAAACTTCATGCATTTGTTTGAGCATAAATGAAAGTGTTTAACTCCATCCATGCTGTGTTTTACGTTACTCCTTTTATGTGCTCTTGACTGTCTGCCTGCTAATTTTTAACTCATCCTCACATCACGCCATGTCATTTAAACCAGTCTGGTGGGTGCGATCCAAGTTCTGCTGCTTTGCAAGCAACGGGGGCAAAAGGGCTTCACCAACAATCGCCTTGTTCTTTACTTTGCCGACTGATTTACTTATGGCAAAGCATGAAATAGTGATCAACTATGTCGGGGGTTACTCCCAAATGAGCCAAACTTCAAAGGCGCACGCTACTTTGGCCAACAGTCAAAAGAAAGTGCTATTTGTAGCCGTGAATGGATTGCCTTGATCGTGTTTTCCCAAAGTCAAGGACAATCACTATTCCTTGACACTCGAGCACTGCATGCCAAAAAGACGTGTGAATGGGAATAGACAGTTGGGGAATGCGTGACAGAAACGGAGGCAGAAAAGACCTTATTCGCCTTCCTCACTTTTTTGAGACAAAACGCTGAATAAAAGTGAAAATCACAGCAGGCTTACGTTCTGAAAAAAAAACATGACGGTGAATTGGAAGAAAATGAAGGTTTCCACTGTTGTTCCCTTCTTTTTAGAAATGATTCTAATTTTGCATTATCATCTCCTAAATGGGATACTGATCTGATCCTCATTGAATGTTATTTAATTGCTTGGGATAATTTGCTAATGACACCCATCTTTTTTTACCGCAGTATCAGATTGGTGGAGTCTGGTGCTTCCTTCAGCCTTTAAGCACGAGCAATCCTGCAGAATGCAATCTCAAAATCATCCCATACTTGTTGCAATGACAACGAAAGCATATCATTTCTTTTTATTGCGTACCTACGTCATCAAGGCAATTGTGCTACTCACATACTTATTTTAGAAGTCTTATTTGCTATTCACCCTGTATTGTCAATCGGAAGAGCGCTTGGTTTCCTTTTCTCATGACAATTCCACGTGGAGGAGGTTCAATTGACAACCTATGTGACCTGTGGATAAATGATCCATTTTAATCTATTTACAATCGTGTGGAGATTCGGCGAAGAGACCGATGTCTCGTCTCCTGTCGGCCTTTCCGGGGGATCCCATCAGGCTCAGTCATCTTGGGGTTCTCCGTTTCTGTGTCACCTGTCTATTGCACTTCGTATCCATCCATCCACTCTTCTGAAACCTTTTTAATCAGTTTTATTTTCCATCCCAAATTCATTAATCTTTTTACTTTAGGCGAAACACCTAATTAGTGCAAAGCAAATGGCAATTTACGCAGAGATGTTTCGCGATGTCATCTGGCCCAATGGCTCCCAGGCGCATGGACATTCGGGAAGTGGGAACACAGAGCAATCACCAATCCGGGATGAGGCCATGAAACTGAGGACTCGTGTCCTCTGCCGTGCTGTCATGTTCGGCAGTGTGGCTGGTGAGTTTAGAGTAAAATTTCGGAAAAAAATTGGCCAACGGATAGGGTCTCTATCTTCGGAATCGCCTTTTGCACGACAACCGGTTAGCTAAACCTCATCAATTGACCTCCTTCTTCACTTACATTGAGACTGCTCTTCTATTTTACCTCCTTTACGTTCGGCTTAAAAGCGCCAAAGCGCTAAGAAACTGTCAGTCCAGAGAGCTTTGACAGAGGCCTTTGATTGGCTCATTCAAAACTTTTCCTTGGTATTTTGAATCTTCCAATCCTACAATTGAATTATATTCTATTCTGTTTCCCTTAAACTAATACCCAAGTTATCCCTGACGAACAATTTGAAATTGACCTTAGTGGAAGAAGGTTTCAAGTCAAGTCGGGTTTGTGTTTTGGGAACGCACTTCTTTTTCGGACATTTTAAGGACAACCTGCTTTATTGCATCATCAATGTTGACGTTCAGGTGTGATGGAGGAAGTCCTGCTTCTCCTCCAGTTCAGGGTAGAATTCGAGTCTTAGTACCATTTTGGCTTACCCAATGCATTAGTTTCGTAACCAAAAGCCACTACTCTGCTTGAACAATGCAACAAATCAAGGCGGAATTCTGAATTATGGATGAATCAACAGACCATTAGACACTAAATGTCGTTCTGTTGACCTTTAGAGGAATTGGCCTCTTACCTTGGCGTGGAGACGACACGGGAGGGTGTTCAACGCCTGTTTGATCTTCTTCAACAACCCTGTCTCAATCGGCGTCTCGTGCATTGTCTTCTTGAGGGCGTTACACGCCTTCTACTTCCCGAATATGCTGATCAGCTGAATGATATCTACGCTCAGGATAACCGTCGTTCTGCGTGATCTCTACATTCATTTCTCTTCCACTCTCCAATTTGTTTAGCGTCTCTCTGTGATTTTTCTGCCCGTCTCACCTACTTATATTGGCATCTACTGTTCTTTGTAATAATTGTTTACCTTTTTCCGTGAATAAATCCGTCGGAACTTTGAATTTTGGAGTGTGGTATAGTCGATTACCGTTTTCTCTGGCCTACCACTGCGTACCAAATGTGGATTTCTTTTTTCCTTGATTGGGCCTCGAAAGCCAAGGATCCACTGCGATCTTATTGCATCCGTCTGATCACCTTGATCTTTGTATATGAAATTCCGCCCTCTTCAGCCTCCTCGATTAGTGCTCCCATCTTCATGGCATGGTCAAACGGTCATACCTATGCCCCGCCAATTACCATGACCTTATCTAATCCAATTGAGTCACTTTCGAAAAATCTCTCAATCCGCCACATAGTGGCATTCACTTTCTTGAAATCGTCATGTCAGCAGCTGCGTTTTGATAATAAAGTTAGATTTTTCTAGGTTGTATCACCACATGTGTCCAAACCTGGTTGCAACATTACAGTCAGGAATCATGGTATGTTGATCCAACCCTAAGTAAAGTGTTGACAAGGTCCAATTTGGGCAAACGGTCTTGTTTCCGTTGCTTTTCTACCAAACACTTCGTTCTCTCGTTTTCCAAGCAATTCCCGCAGGCGTCTGAAGTCGAAGCAGTCTAGCTTGATCGCTAGGACTGTCGCCTTTCTCTAGAACTACGCATGGTCTCACAACACTCCAAGTACTTCATGCAAATTAGATCAGGTTGGACGCATCTCTTACGGCTCTGATCGCATCCAGAATGAGTTTCATCTGCTGTCTTTCCTAAGAGAGGTTTTCCTGGGGTCATCGTTTCATCATTGATAACGAAGAGAAGGAGCCCGTTCTAGGGCAATTCAGTCGTACCAATAAAATCTTTCTTCACCAAAGTTGCTTTTGGGTGGTTGGGTAGTGCGTGAGTGCGGTGACAAACTGCCTTCAGCGTTTTTAGATACGAGCTCTCCGCCACAATTAGAGTCCCCGTTAGTCTTAAGCTGACGGTATTTCCTTTGTCTCCATCCCAAGGTCATGGTAATTCTGAAATCGGCTAAAAAACCTCTCTTTTACCTCTACAGTCTTCTGTTCTTGCATATGGCTCTTTTCTTTAACTGGAGAAACGAAATGGACAATTTGGACTTTAAATTTGAAAGGAATACTTTCACTTCTAGCTCAAGACATTCAGACCCAACCCTCCAAAAAAGTTGTTTTCACGGTGTTTGTCTCCCGTCCTTTCGGTTTTGTCCACCAGTAAAAGACCAAGAAAAGGCTTTCTCTTCAAAGATGTTTCAAATGATGTCAGTCCAAGGTTGTCGCCAAGTTCCCCGCTGGTTTTAACTAGAGGCATAGGTTGAGCCATGGCGATGACTACGACTTGATCACCCTTCCTATGTGCCACTCATTTGGCTTTGTCTCTTCCTCCCGTCTTTCTAAGGAGTGTTATCTGCAAGTGTCTCAGATTTTCAAGGCTTTTCACCAAGCTATCTTCCTCTCTGGGCTCCATTTGATCTTGTGTGTACTCCCCAAGGGCACAAAAGACGTATGCCATTGAGTGACCTATAATCAAGACGTACTTGCTGAAAATGGCAATGTTATATTTTAAGGTCATATCAGCCATACTTAAGGTTCGTTTACGCACGGAGAAGGTGCCGACAGTATTTGTGATGGCAATGCAGAAAAAAGTGTTAAATCTTGAACGACCAAAGGATTGGACTAGGTTTCGAAGCTTGACGCTTGCGCTGGACGCATTCCCACATTTAAAAATAAGTGAAGGTAAAATCGTAGGCGGACCATCGTCGCAATCATGTTTTCATATTTTAAGGTAAATCATGGCTTCATTTTACTTTGACATGTTGATTCTCTAGGCCGATCAGCATTTTCTAAGAAAAGTACTTCATGTATTTATCTAAAGGACGCCGGTAAAAATAGTAAATTAGGTGATCACGAAGGTGAATAACAGAAATCCTTTCCAGTGCACTCCATTCCAATAAAGTAACCCTCCTCTCACCATAACTCGGTGCAATTCATTGGTCTTTTTCGTCCCCAAATCGTCTCCAAGTCCAAAGTGAAAAAGAAGTCTTCAGCAATATAGCAAGTTGCTTCTCAAATCCTCATGAGGTGTGCGGACGTCGGAAAATAGTTTAACTTTATCAAGGCGACAGTTTGATCAGATCACCACATGAACCCTCTCTTTTTTCCCATCTCTATTCCTCTTCCTTCCCCTCCTTCACTGTTTTCATCATCCACATTTCTGCTTAGACTAGAAATCGTTCCTCACTTAACGACACCGTGACGACCTCACACCTTTTCTCGAGTTCCATCCACTGCTAGGTAGGCGAACCACGTCGCCAAGGCATCCACTTCGGTGATTGCCCCCAATGCTGCACCACGTTTGCTGTGAGCCCACACTGTGCGTCTGTGTTTGCTGCTTTTGGTTGTGAAATTTGTGCAGAAGCAACACAAGGGGAGGGAGGGAGAGGGAAGGGGAGATGGTTGAGGCGTATCATATTTTTAAGTTGAGCGCATACAATTAGCCTTTATGTGATCTCAAATGCCATTCCTTAAAATTGATTCCCGATGTCAAGATTCCGAATTGGTCGGAAAATAGACGGTCTGCCATTACCTCTCCGCCTTCAGGCATGCACATCAAATGACTTCCCTGTCTAGTGCATCCACTAAAGGGTCAGTCAACAACAGCTGTTGCCATTGTTCGCCACTCGAACCTGCCTTATTTATCACTGCCACCAAGGTCGTGCCAGCGTCAAGTCGGTGTGGGCGTCCACCTCGAATGTCGCAATAGCTCACTTAGGTATGGTGACTGATTTGCCATTAACTGACAAAATATCTGAAACATTGTAGACGTGCTTAAACAGTCGTACCGTGAGGCGAAAGGACATACCATGGTGCTTGGGAATGCGACCAGGGTGAGATAAATAAGGATTACAACTTGGTCATGTGGAAAAGATGGAATTAGTTCGTATACTTCCCTTCTACCTTATTTCAACCCTTTTGTTTTCACTTTGTCTAGTTTTGAAGGCGGTTTCTCTTTCGAACTTATGCGTAAATAATCACGGAGGATTGTGTCTTAATCGCGTCCGTAAGGTCTGCCGTCTGTAAACAAGCGCTAAGCATAAGGCGGTCTTTTTAGTTTAATCGTTTTAGCCATTTTATGCGTCATCTATGTAAAAAGCCTCATTCACGCAATTTTGAATAATAATTAGTTAGTGACCTACTTGGAAACAAGACTGGCAAGCCTTGGAATTTTCGAGACAATTAGTGTAATTTTTTTACCTCTATTTCACAAAAAGGTTCAACCACCACACCAGTTGTAAGAGATGTCGCTCCAGCTCTAGTGTCGAGTCCATTTGCATTTGCGACGTAGACAAGAGGAATGTGAAATACATCCATCAGTTCCTACCGACAGGTGAGGTTATGCATTGCAACGAATGCTTGCGTAAGTCGTTTGCATTTTACAAGCCTTTATGAGTTAAACTATGGTGTAATGAAATCTACACCGTACAGATAATCAAATGCTGCCTTTTGGGGGCCAAGAAACCGACATGGAGCGGTGGCCCTTGATTAAAACGGGGAATTGTCCAATGGCGTCATCTACTCCTTTTTAAAGATCCTGATAAATTTTGCTGTTGTAAAAAACCCAATTAATTCATTAAGTGCGGAGTCTAATATGGCGTATTATTGTGAGACTGGTTACTCGGTGCATCACATATGTGTGACAATAAGGGTAAATATGGCAACACTTTCGGCGTTGTACTGCAGTTTCTTTGTCATTACTGTATTTTTAATGAAATTGAAAAGGTGGTCCTGCATTTAATCATAAAGTGTTTAAAATGAGAATTAGACGGTTACAAATTCGTTTTAGATGGCGATTGTGACCTCCAACACCAGTATGCCAATTTATTTTACATGAAGTTGTCATCTAACTGAGTAAAATTGCTGTTTTTTAATGGGTGGAGACAATGAATTTCGCAAAGTTCCTTTTAAAATCAGATTTTTGGTCCCGTCTAAGACATCCAACTCCCCTTCACTCTAATGTACACCCTTCGCCATAACATTCTAAGTCCTATTTCTTGAACCATTTCGAATTCTGCCATTTTGAATAAAATTTAGGAACTGAAAAGGCTGTGCCAAAGCGGCTACTAAGTGTCTCACATTTCCAAGTATGTGAAACAGCAGTCACGTAACACCAGCACATGAAGGCGACGGGTTTTAACCCGTTCGGTGGCGCGGCACCTTGACCCCGTCTACAGCTTTCCTGCCCTCCCGTGGTGTGAATTAGACCACTTTGACGCCACAGCATCGCTTTTGGTCTTACCGGTGATTTTGCCCAGAGAATGGTGTTCGATGTCAGGAATAAATGATCCACGGAACGACCGGCCTCTCCAAACAATAAGCTGCTGAGCTATGCAACTATATAATAAATAATGTTTCCATGCATTCTAAAGCATCCTTCTTTTAATTTTTTTATTTCAGTTACAGTCACTTAAATGCATCCAGGTCATGGGGAAGTTGCCCACTCTACATTGGTGAGGTTAACGCACCAAAATGCTGAAAAAGCGCTGACACTATGACCCCAATTGCTTCAGCTGTCCTTAGGAGTGTGCCAGCTTCTCTGTCAACAAATTGTTTCAAAATGCCCATGAAACACCAATCAACTTTTTTAACTATTCACGATCGTTTCGACAGGTGAACGTACTTTCCCCAAAGTGTAGCAGCAGGCGAAATTAATGTGAAGCGTTTACCCTTTTAGCCACACACTAATCTGTACTTTAAAAGTCAATCTGTATGTGAGGCATGGCTGAGTAACATCTGATTGGTTGCCACGGGGACAACCAGGTCTCTTTGGCAGATCAATGCAATCTAAGGAACGGTTACTGTTGTTGCGGCTGAGGTATGAATTTGCACTCCTTCAAGTCGTCAACTTATGTGATGCGATCTAGGTTTCTCCTCAAAAGTACTTGTTTGCCTCGTTGATGGAATGACACGACGCCGTTGTCAATAATAATCAGTGGGTCTGTTCAACCGTCCGTGATCACCGACACATAACGCCACAAGAAAAATCGCCTTCAGAACTGGGTGAAGCGAACCAAGAATATGTAAATATGGTGGAAAGGAGTGACGCGAGCCAAAGGGCTCTCTTTCTCATGACCCATTCCCAAGCCCCATTTGTCAAACCTCTACTGGCATTCTGACTGACTTTAGTTTGGCCTTCCGCCTCACGGCATATCTTTCTAGGTTCGAGTGAAGAACATTGTCGACAGATATCGTTCACTGACTGCCTAATGGAGACAAGGAAGGCATCTGCCACACATGTCTGAAGACAGAGCGATTCAATTAAGGAGGAATGGCAGGGTGTATATCCCCAGACTGATACGAAATCCCAATCACGATCTGCAGCTTGAGAGAGTGAGTGAGCCTAGAGCGAGAACCAATTTCAAGGAATGGCACTTGAGTCCACATAGAGGCTAATTATATGCACCCAACTTAATCCACCTCCCCTGATATTGCTTCTGGACAAATTTCACAACAAAAAAGCGGTAAACATAGACGCAGTGTGGACTCACAGCAAACGTGGTGCAGCATTGAGGACAATCATCGAAGTGGTTTGCCTAGCTAGCAGATGTTGAGATGTATGAATCGACCGCGACATGGGTTGCCAGCAGTGGATGGAACTCTAGAAAAGGTACAAGGTCGTCACAGTGTCGTTAACGTGAGGACCGATTGCTAGTCAAAGCAGAAGAGTAGACGTGACTAGCGCCATAGAGGACGAAGGAAGAGGAGACGAAAAAGGAAATAGGGAGAGAGGTAATGTATTGACCTGGACGTGGACGTTCAAACCACTGTCTTGACAGCAGTAAACCATTCTTTGACGTCAGTACACCTCATGAGGATTTGAGAGAGGGCTTGCTAACATCATAATCTTCAAGATGAAGACTTATTTGTCACTTCGTACTTGGAGACGATTTGGGGGAAGGAAGACAATGAAGTGAACCGGATTACAATGGAAGCAGAGTAAATGTACTGGATTAGGGCCCTTTGGAATTAAACATTATCGCTCACTCTCCTAATCGTGAAATTATTATTCCACTGACGTCCTCCTGTCGAGTTAGTCGATAGACTGCTGATTATGTGGTTGGTTTTCATTAGGATAAATGGTGCTTGTGTGCCTTCCTAAAGCATCACGTGACTATCGCAGGGACAGCAATGGGGGACAGCACTAATGGAAGCATTACTTTGCTACCCTTGCAAGTCACATGGCCACGTTGACCTTGATGCCAGCTTGCACACTGGATTCACCACGCCTTCACTTTGCACTGTCTAAATCAACATTGTTTAAGGCCAGATATCCAGCCACTACCACCAGCTTGTATCGCACCTCAAGTTGATTAAATTACCACAGTTGAGTGACAGCTGGCTTCTGTTTGTGACTTTGACACACAATCACCCTTCAAATGTGTACTCAAGACCACTAACATCATGACATCATGAGGTTATGGTGCCATTTAAGCAAGACGCACGGAAGGCACACAAGATGATTGCAAGAGTCTATCGCCTCCACGCAGTCCCTTTTCTCCTCCCCGCTCCGCCTGCATCAATGCTTCATGACATTATTTTCGCCTTGGATTGGCTGGTTTGAGGTTGTATGAAAAGAAATCCACTCAGTTGCCGATACGGTGCCGGATTCTCACAATATTTCAACCTGCATTTAATTGACAAACAAAAAGTAGTCACGTGTGGACTCACCGGATGAAACAGCAGGAGCTTACCAACACACATGATGAAATGCAGATGATGAGGCAACAGATTTTCTATAAAGTTTGACCAAACATACTTACGAATGCATTTGGCGAAGATAAGTTAGCAAAACATTCTTTGGAAAGGTTAATAAAATGTAACTTTTTGACCTCATTCCGTTCGGAGATGATTTACAAGTCAGCCGAAATGTCTACGATTTGGGTTGTTCAAACCTAGTACGTTACAAATTGCATAGTCAGGAATTCGTGTGATCAAAAAAGCTTCAGCACTAAAAACCACGGATTAATTAGGCGAACTTTCAGCAATTGAAAATGAGCAAGCGAATCCAGTGACAATAGTCGCAATAGCTTTATCAAAGCAGCGTCTAGCCCGTAGGCTTAGGGCATTACAGAAAGACTTAAAATGAGGCTTGTTTTCGTTAATTCCCCAACTTATGACACATTAAAATGGAAAAAAACATACCAAAACATCCTAATCACCCAGTCTTATTCAAGTGATCTAATATTGCCGAAAAATAAAATTCAGACAACCCTAGCTTTCAATTCAAGCTCAAGTATCCCTTACTATCAAAGCATAATCCCTCCGCAGGAACTGAAACTTCCCGAACCTGCTTTTGTGCTTCGATGTTTACTTAATTCATATAAACGATGACTGCAATGCGAATTATGCATTTGTTTAAGTGATCATGCGTTTCACGGGACACCACGGAGCGTGTACTCGCTACTCAAGTGCTTGAAATTTAACACGAATACCTGCAGAATTCAATACAGCCTCGTGATTAATAGGCGCAGAAATGTGAAGCTAGTCAGCGGACACCTTAAAGAACACTAGTTCATTTCTAGACAAGGAGTCTGAACATGTGCTAGCACGAAGACACTTTATTCACAGTTACTTACAGACCTCCACAAGTACGCGAAGGATCATTTCACTTGATGTTGAGTCGCTGATGATAAGGAGAGAAGACAGGAGCCAGGGAGACAATAAGTGTGTAAAGTTAGAAAAGTCTACAGACATACACCAACACACACAGAATCTAAATTGTCAGCTACAACAAAGCGTGACATGATACAAAGAGAGAGGGGGACAGACCAGAAAATAAAGCCGCCAAACGTCCAAACATTCACCTCTACTTTGTCTCTATTGTGCCTTGCAATTTACCTTCCTTTCGTTGCTACAAAGAGGAGGGGAAAATTGATTATTAAACTAAGACCCTTAGGCAACGATGCAAAGAATGAGAGAAAAAGCACACCTTGTCAAGTTCCAATTTAGTCTGCTCCTCCATCCGGCGAATATCCTCCATCGAAAGCCCATGCCACTTGTCAATGTTGCAGAAGAGTTGGCGATGGAAGGCGTGGAAGAGCCTCAGTTCCGTCTAACAGTAGAATTAAACATCAAGGTGAGGGTCAATTTGACATATACCTTGTGAGCATACTTTGAGGCCATTTACAAGCTACCATGGTGGGGTTAAGGCCGCAAGAATTAGAGATTGATGTTCTTGACCACCACGTAGATTCAATGCGAAAAATATTAAAAGAAACATGGAATTACTGAAACTAGACACCACCACAAAACACCAACAGACGGTTGAAATGTCGTCAGTTGACTCATCCTGCACTTCTAGAGCCGATAGAGTACAATAGACGTTTTTCAACGGGTAGAAGAAAGTTATTAAGAAGGCTGGAGCATGCAATAACTGGTGGTTATACTGATCAAACCCCAGTGACCTAACATAAGTTACAAATTCTGCTATAATGGAAAGCACGTTAGTAAACCTACTTTGGCAATGTAACTCTCCACAAGGCCTTGGATGCCGAACCACCGGAAATTGCAGGTCACAAGTTTGTAAGCGCACATTACTGGCATATCAGTTTTCTACGAAAAAAGGATGGAGACGGTGAAAGAGAGAATAAAATATGAATGAAAGGAAGAGGGTCCTACCTCCCACCACCGTGGGCCAACAAGAGGACCACGTCCAGTCGTCTTGGATTGGAATGTTTTTGGATCCCATTCCGACTTAATTGCACCTTCCAGATCAGCAGCAATGTCGACATAGATAACCTCCCGCTTTGCTAACATATCCGGAGGTAACTCGTGCACCTATACAGCCAAACGAGATTGTTTGCGATATAGTATAATAAAAAGTTCTGAAAAAGCAGAGGTAGCAAGCATACATTTTCAATGTCAATTTTGTCCTGCACATGCATTGTCTCCACCTTGAGGAAGAAGGCGTCCTTCATGTACCCATTCTACGAACATAAAAGTCATGTTAATGGCTTAGACATACGCAAGAACATTTAGCAGAAAGTTCGCCAAGTTTTAAACACTGACTGCAGTTTCGAGGCAGGGTACGAACAGTGAGGTCAGAGATAGTTAGATGCAAGTGAAATCCGGTTAAAAAAGCAGAACACACCATAATCACTGTTCTACAGTATGGGTACGCATTCCACGCCTTTTCTGTAACATTGAGAGCCTCTCCAGGGGCAAGAAGACGAATGAAGCTTGGGACTTTGGAGGCCAAGTGGTAGATTTTGTGCGTATACTGTCCGCATGAGTAGGTTCCACCACCTGGAAGTTCTTCTTCTGGTGTGTACTTGGATCCAACACTAAAGGGCTCGTTCACTAGGATTTCAACACCGTCACCACCGCCAGTTTCGTCCTTGGATGCCTCAATAACTGTCCAAAGTTGGGCCACCTGATACTCCTCAACCGTCATCGGTAGAATAACACGACTTCATACAAAAAAACAAGTTACAGTAAATATGTTCTGTAGGAAAATGGCAAAAAAGCATAGAACACTCACTATTCCTTAACAATCATTTTGTCAGATGTACAAAGAAGGCGCTAGTGCAAAAGAGGCCGCATTAACTTATGGAAGCACTAGTCAAACAAATAATAAAAATGTGCGAACTATTTCATTTATAAAAATTAAAACACAACTCCAAAACCGCAGCATAAAGATTTTTGGACTGCGTAAAAGTAATGATGCACACAACATGAATCATTTCAGCCATTTGGGTACTTTATCTTTAATTTAGTAAAAATTAGAGAATATATTTCTATCCGCTATGGTAAAGACAACGCAGAGAGATGGCGCCCGGGCACAAGCAGAACATTTTAAGGGCTAGTAATGAATAAGCATGTGTAATTTAAGGAATCTGTGCAAGAAAACCTAATTAACCATGTTTCACATAGCGCTTCTCGCATGGCCTGAGAGACTTAAAGTCCAACGGAAGTGCTGTAGTATTTTGGTTGCCTAACTCTCGGTTCTATAAAAGGGCTGCCTAGGGCACCCGTTATCAAACTTTTGTCTGATGAGATAGCCAACAGCTTCAATCGTTGATATGTGCGCAAAAGTAAACAATATGCCCTACCCTTACCTCCTTTTACCTTGAGGGAGATCTCTGGGTGCTACAGCACACCCTTAAGTGCCCACTGTAAAAGTGGCTGTTTATTTTTCCACTTCAGTAAAGGATTCATTTGTTTCATCGCCATTGTACCTTTCCTGGATGAGCCGGCCACTGGACCATACAAGTAGTCTAACTCTAGATATTATGTCTCTTTATCTGCAGAGCAGTCGCGGGTCACTGCAATAGTGGCAGAGAAAAGCAAGCTAATGGGCGATGAACCTATTGGAATGAAAGAAGTGCATACTCTATGGGTGAAAGAATCGATGGTGTCTATCCTCGGCAATTGCATCAGTCCCGTGATCTGCAGGGAATCTATTGACAACATAAGTGACACTAGACGTGAATCGTGTAGGATTGTCTCCCTGTAGAGCTGCTGATTATGTCTGTAAAAAGTGTAGATAAAGAGGACTAGCAGTACTCCTACCTTTTTTCCTCTACCTAGGTGGAAACCAGTCAGACGTGGTTGAGCAGATCTGGTGTAATGATAAGGCAACAAGGAAGAAAAAATAAAAAGCCATGTCTCTAGGCAACTGTGTTAAATTCTATCTTCCCTTATTTAATCGGATTTTAGGTTAGTGTCCCAACGATTAGCTCTGGACACGCGTGATAGCCAGCATAATTTCTCGTGTCTAAATCCATTCCCCATACAGAATGAAAATGCAGATCCAGTTAAATTACCAAGAGGAATCGACAACAAGGTGGTCAAGTACTCTCTTAGCTGTGTAGGGATTCGATAGCTGGGGCTAGAGCAATGCTTACTATGTGATGGCTGACCAAGAAGGTTGACCATGAGGAGCGTAGAAGACGATGCTTAAAAGAGGAGCAAGGCATGCAATGCGTTGGATGTTTTGGCAGAAGGCTTCGGTGTGTTTTGGCCCTTAAGCTTTCGCTTAGTAGGCCGCTTTCGTAGCGGCGCCAGTAGCCTCAGCATCTACTGTATTTTAAATGCACACTTGGGTGGCCATCTTGTACTAGTCGGTTGGCCGGCCTCCGGGCCGTGCCAACAGCCCCCAAGCCCTCTGTTTCCAGGATGTATATTCTGCCCCGGTACTATGCCTTCTTTTACTTTAAAGGGAGCCTCGGGATGCTACATTGGTGGCAGCGGAAAGCGGACCCGACTTTGATGGATTTTATCCTGCTCCATGCCGCTTCTGGCAAACTTTGGCAGCGTGAAAGAAGTGCATATGCTATGGATGGGAGAATCCCTCACAGCCCATAACAGAAGGGTCGAGATCGACGTTAATCTTCGGCACCTTCCTCGCCCTCGTGTTCGACAGGCAAGCTATTAACAACTGAAGCGACACAAGCCGTGAACCTTAAGTCCAGTGCAACTGCTAAGGAAGATCAGCGACGTTGGAGTCAAGCATCCTCCGTAAGCTCTCTCTCCTGTTCTCAGATGTTGAATGTGCAGGACGCCATTCGATAGCATCGTTTTACGCTTTGTACACTTGGATCATGTGCATCCCGTTCCTATGAGGCCCGATTGCCCCATTCGCTCAGGGTTCTACGATACCTTTGCGTTTCTTCTACGGAATCAGAGAAGCCTGGAATCACAGCATGTGTTGTGTGTGTCTCTCACCCATTCGAAAACTTGGATTCGTGCCTCCATCTTTCATTGGGCCACATTATCGTGGGAGAGGAGGACTAAGATATGCGCATCTGCTGCACCGAGTGCTACGCAGAATTGGTGGTACTACAAGAGGGTGGGTGCTTCTCGCAGCACTGGTTACGTTGTGATGGCTGACACGGGAGGCTGACCAAGGGGAACGTCGAAGACAACGCTCGAAAGAAGAGAGGGGCTGTGTAATACTTTGTTTGTTCTGACTGCCGGTTTCGGTCACTTGTGTGGCCATCCTCTACTAGCCGGTTGGCCGGCCTCCGGGCCGTGCCAACAGCCCCCAAGCCCTATGTTTCCAGAATGTATATTCTGCCCTAGTACTATGCCTTCTTTTACCTTAAAGAGAGCCTTGGGACGCTACACACACGTTTCACCTGAGCATCACCTTTATCTTTTGCTGTTAAGAAGGCTTCACGGTACTATGCTTGCTACCCTTGAGAAGAGCTAATCAATTTATCAAAGTGGTGAATTTATCATCCGCATATGTAAATATATTGCTAAAGCCACTAATAAATTATGTCTGCTTGCAAACAGCGCCGCATTACCCACTGATAAACAATGTAACGATGGCGTACAGAACAATTTGGATTGCGGCGCAAATTATAAATTGCGCGTACAGTTTTGCGCAATTTAACTTAGGCATAAAGCAGCGCTTCGTTCGAAAACGTTTAAAGTAAAAAGTAAAACTTTTTGGTTACTTCTAATAACATAAACGTTTTGACAGTGAAGCACGCTACTACTGACGTTGTGCATAAATTGTATCAATATATTGACTATTCTTAAAATTCCTCCAATGGTTTTATGAAGAATGTATTGTGACGACGGTTTCGCTTGAATAAATGCGATTCAATGTTTGCTACCTGGACTTGCTGCTTATTGGTTAACTTCTCACTTCACTCGCACATTTAGCTATTTGCACAACAATCCACATCTTTCATACACCATCGGAAGTTGGTCGTGGTGCTGATGCTTGTTGGATTTTATGGCAGCGAGTACCTGTAGCTTCGATTCCTTTAAGTGGGATAGTTTACAAAAATATCCGGTTCTCGCTTTCATTAGGAACTCCTTTATTACTGAAGATTTCGTATAAAAAGTCGTCAGGTAGTTCTGTCATTAGAATGCTATTTTTTAGGTCACAAGGGTGGTAAACTACATTTGGACTCTACTGATATGTCGAAAAACCTTTTGGCCTTCGAAGTGACCAAAATAACTTGGACAAAGTCATAAAACGCCTTAATCAAATTTAACCTTTACTTGAATCTCTATGGCTGAGGCTGCATTAGGACCCATAGACTTCTCAGCTCTCTTAGACGAATTAGAATCTGGTAGTAGTGGTTCTTGTGCTAGTGTTATCCGTAAGCTTCGCGAATACGAAGTGGCTGCCTATGAAGCTGGGCAAGGTGGTCCAACGGGAGAACTTATTGCCAATTTTATCGCTCGTCTTGATGAAAGAGTTGCAGACCGAGAGTTAGAAATTGAAAAAACTTGTAGCCACAATTACGAGAGCTTTGTTGAGTCCGTTCAGGAGTTGATGTTAATGCAGGAGAAAGCAGAAGAGTTGCAAGAAACTCTCCGTCAAATTCGAGCCAGTGTTGGAAGCAGCGTCCAAAAGGTACTGCTTATTTGTATTCTCACCCATCTAATTATGGCCAATAGTTAAATGAGTCTAGCGAAGCTCTTACAGCCACCCATGCAACAATTGGTCGCATTGATCAGTGTATTGCAGCGCTCCGAACAAGTCTCCCCGTTCTGGACCAATACGAAAAAATCGAAAAGTGTATCGCAGAAGGTCGATACTACCACGCTCTGAAGTCTCTTGAATATCTAGAATACTATCAGCTCAAGTCTATTCAATCCTTCGCCTTCTCTCAGGTCCTCGCGAAACGCATCCCTGAACTGAGGGCCGAGATCAAAGTAAGTTCTTGCATTGTCATTTAGGCCATATCTTTGTAGTCGGCCAGTTTGGCTCAGTTAACGGATTTTTTGGAGGAAATCCGAAAGCACTCTATTCGTCTCGGTGCTATTGCAATGCACCAGACCGCAGAGAAGATGGGAATACGAGAGGAGTTTTTCGATAACCCGAAAGCTCCCGCTGGAAAGACTGGAGATGAAGCGAAAGCAATAAAAAAGAAAACGTCTTCCTCCGATTGTGATGATTCGGATCTTGAATCTTCACAAGCGGAACAGTCACACACAACAGTCACACCGAACAATGTCTTTCAGCCAAATCGAGCGAGTAAGACTTTTGCTCTCCATGATTGAAATGTCACTTCTCAAATGCCCTTTTTTCTTGGAAATCATTTATTTCTAGCCTCTAGCTTTCTTCAGCGCAATATCCGCTGTTTTGGTTGGGATGCCGAAAGTAAAGGTTATCATTTTTCGTTGTCCCTTTGTGGCGTTCTGCGCTTTCTTTTCGTTTTTTTTTCCACTTCAGAAAGTTGTTGCACTTTATGGTTTTTCTGATGTCATTTGTGAATTGAATTAGCTGCAGTAAATGCGTTACGTACTGACTTAATTAGATTGCAACCTGTGAGTCAATGCTGTAGCAATCCTGCCAGTGTAGAAATGTTGACTTGTGTGGCTATTGTCTCTTGCACTGCCGTCCAGGAAGAGTACGTCTGTGTATTTTGATCAAGTTTAGCTCCTCATTACACTGTCAGATACCGTGAACAGTTCAATTGTTCGTAACGTCCCTAGTGCTCGTTTAGCACAAAGCGTTGGTAAACGATTTGGGTGCAATGTTCTCTTCTGATTTTCCTAATCACAAGCAAGTCAAGTGGAAAGTCGGATCTGAGGCGGCGGATTCAAATCTGCTTTGGCGAATAGATAAAGCTAAGGAATTATCTGCAATGGCAGACTGCCTATATCTGTTAATGCTTGACGATGTCTGCACAGAGGCCTGGTAATGGTGGTTCACCTCGCCTGGCATCTGGGTTACTCTCTAGCAAATGTACGAAAGAAGCAGGGGCCAAATTTTGAGCGATGGAAATGCACGTTTTGCTGCAGGACCTTTGGTAGTTAAATTGTCTTACAGTCGCTGCATCCATGTTGTATAGCCCCTCTGTTGTCCCATCCCCTGTGATTACACCTTCCAGAACTACTTTCACTCATTTCATCTTCTCATCCTCGAAGACGTTGTGGAGGCCGAGCTGGAAGAGTTGATCCAGGCTTCAAAGAAACGTTCCGACTTTGATGGAAAAGGCGTTGATGGAGGAGGTGGAGCTTATTGGCGCAGTTCCAAGAACAACATTGAGAATCTAATTAACTTTGGGCCCATTTACCGATGTCTGCACATCCATAGTGTCTCGGGAGAGAGGTCAGAGTTTGAGCACTACTACTTCACTCAGCGGCGAAAGCAATGTCAGCTCATTCTCAGTCTGTCGCCGTCTCAACAGGTTTGTTTTCTACATCATCTTTAATCGGTGAATTTACAATTGGCTTTCATCCTTACCTAATCAACTTCGTCATCCCAGCAACCTGTAAACGCATGGAATCTCACTGCTAATCGACACATTGTTTACGCTGTTTCCACTGTGCTCTGTCTTCGTAAGAGTTGCAAAAGCTTTTTTTGTGAAAAAAATCCCAGATTCACTGCCGCAGGGACTGGTCCAGCACCCCGTTCATCAGTGTAGCGGTTTTTCGGACGTGCAAAATGGTTGTCAGTTTTAAGGGTTAACGCGAGCCAAAGAGTTGTACTTTTTGCATCAAAGTGTTCTATGTGATACAGAAGGTTTTATTTTGGTAATGTTGATTAATCCTCGTTTAAGGTCGTATTGGATTAAGTGTTTTCATAATAAGTGGTCAACTTCTTTCCTTACA
Source organism: Taenia solium (assembly GCA_001870725.1). Taxonomy (NCBI): domain Eukaryota; kingdom Metazoa; phylum Platyhelminthes; class Cestoda; order Cyclophyllidea; family Taeniidae; genus Taenia; species Taenia solium. Next base: position 54,310 of record MIEF01008852.1, read on the forward strand.
CTTTTCCATTTAATATACGTGCCTTGGAAGGTCATCGAAATTACTAATGTGTTTTAGTTGGTAGCCAGATTAAATCTTAACATTTGCTTCAGATGGCATCAGTTTCTCCAAGCAGACAAGTTTCTGTGTGACTCCTGCATCATTGAAGCATGAATGTTCCATGAGGATTTTTTGCGATGATTGAATATTTAAGCCTCTCTTGGGAATATAGGTCTCCGCTTGATCGAACAACATCTCGGTGCATTTTAAACTTATCTACTTGCAAAGTCCTTGGTAGTGATTCGCACGCCTCACCTCTTTTCATTTGTGACATCGCGTTTGTATCGTTTTATTACCGTTTTATGGTGCATTTCCTTGATTTTTCAGACCCTTGTTGCGTTGATTCATTCAGTGAGTATTCGAAGTACCTTCTAGGTGCCACGATAAGTTGCCGCCCCTTTGAAACATCCGAAAACAAGCTCTTTCTTGAAAATTCGATAGCACTATCTGAAGCGGTACAGCCTGCGTTACCTCAGCAAGCGTTCAAGCGACACGGAACTGTATATACCACCCCCCTCCTTAAGGCATCATACTATCTTAACCAGTGGGGCGTTTGACTTGCAGCTGGCTAAGCTTAATTTGGTGTGGGATTAAAGCCAACGCGTTAGTTCACTGTCTTGGTGATATCTTTTGAAGGAAGTTTACGTCATAGCTGTTCAACTACATAACATGGCGGTGTCTTGCCACGGCATGTGTGCATGACGTCCAGGTTTTATCTGAGCCTCACTTCACACACATGTGGTAGGTAATCCTTATCACCTCTTGATAATTGGCTGCGCCGAACCCTGTAGCAAGTAAATTGGTCGAGTTCACAACGCGGAAGTTGATGTAAACTGTTCCCTCGGCTCCAGGGGGTAAATTACCGCTTTTCTAGTCTTTGGGGAGCAGTCGAGTTGGTAAATGTTGGTTTTATTATTAGGACAAGAAAACATCTTGACTGCAGTGGTGGGATTCCCTCTGGGACTTTGAGAGCGGGCGTAAGTTAGTGCCTTCACTATGCCTCTTCATGAGACAACATTACCTTGTGCTATTCACTATACTCGGTATACCGACGTGTTACATGCGCGATTGCTACATATACGTGATGTTGATTGGGTGATAACAAAGAGGTTAATTCAAACGCAGATCCTCAAATGTTTGTATGGTGCCTATCCCTAAGGCAACGGACAATCTGTATTGCTTTTCAGTCAAGCCTGCGGAACTACAGTGAGTTCTTCAGCCGAGTGGTAGGTTTCTTCCTGGTGGATGACTATCTACGTCACACTATGCCTGGCGCGGCAGCAAGCGGAGGAACCGGTGCAGCTGCAGCGGCCTCCTACTACCAGTCTTATCTGGCGGATCTGTGGGGCACACTGGTGCCAAGACTGACCAAAATTATCGCTCGCAACGCATCGGGCTGCACCACTACTGGGGAGTTGTTAAGCCTTAAGCATCATTGTGTGCTCTTTGAGAGGGCTATGGCTAACCTCGGATTTCACACGGCTGGACTGAATGAGATGGTGGAGTCGGTGAGGAGGCAGTTCAGTCACCTACTTATTGATCAGTGGAGAAATCGGTAAGTCTTGAGTCACGCTTGAGGAAGATTCGACGCTTATCAAGGCTTCATGTGTTCTCGATGTCTCGATTGTATTGACTGTTATAAGATGCCTCTTCACTTTGAATGGATAAGTATAATCCACCCGAAACACTCCTGTTCCATCTAAGGGGGGTATACTCTGTAATGCCTTGACGTTTTGGAAGGAATAAGGGAAAATTTCCCAAGTCTGCTGATGCAGGAAGATTCATCCATCATCAACACTAGCACAGCTGGCTTCCGACCAGAACTGCATCATCGGATAGTGATAGTCTCAAAGGAATGGGTCTGGAAGCAGTTCCATTATCAACGGAAGTTCGAGTCGGCCGAAGAACAGCATGTCAAAGTTGACTTACCGAAGGTTGGAAATATTTAAAAACAAATTCTTTTCCACAGGTTTGAGGAGATTTTTAAGGACGACAACTACACTGCAATTCGACTAGAGTCTGCCTCCGACCTAACCCCTGAACTAACTGCCTACCCCTATTGCCAATCGGTGGAATTCACTACGCAGGCCTACCCTCGCTCCTTAGTCTTCTCGCCCATGGTACCGCAAATATACGCTGCGGTGCGTGACTACATCGATGCCTCGGCCCAATTTATCGCGGCGCCCTCCGCCGATATGGCCTGGACGGAGTTGGAGGACTCTTTGAATCGTGCTACCAATATCCTTTTCACAGATTGCCTCGCTGCTCTTCTCAATACCACTTTAGAAGCGGCTGAGACGAATCTGTTGCGACTCATTCAACTGACGATCAATTTGTCAGAGTTGGAGGGTGCGTGCGAGCACCTGCAGACGTACCTGCACGAGCATGCAAGACCCAAGTTCTTCTCACCAGCATCAGCAACGATGACGGTGGTTGAAGATCAGGATGATGAGGTAGAAAATCGAAGGACTTCTGTTATCACTCTTACGAAGCAATGTGGCGCTTGAGTTATCCCTCAATGGGTTATGAGGTATACTGATTCAGAGGTAGCTTTATTATCAACGCACAAAGGGCGTGGAAGGCTGATATTTAAGTTAGGGTAGATTCAATTAGTATTCTGCTACGTAGTTGCACTCTGTGGACACTTATGCTTAGGTTTTAGGACGTCCCCAAATCATCAGCCAGTCACACTGATTCCGTCGATCTTGAAGCACTTTCTCGTGTTTTGATGGATCTGCCGGTCAAGCGGTATCGTGGGGTTTAACTTTCCTTGCATTGTTCTACAGCAAGTGCATTTCCTACGTCAATGCGTATAGGTGGGAAAATTCGTCGAATGGTACAGTATGTGTTAATGAATTGGAGTCATAGATTTGGTTTACCGATAGAAATCCTTCGTGGTCTTAATCCTTGCCGGGTCGTTGACGCCCGCAGCTTCTGCACCACTGAGTGGCTGACTTTCCTTTAGTAGGTTAATGACTAGCTTTCTTTGGCTCTTTCCTTAAATTGCGCTGCATTTAAGCCCAGCCTCGTTCTGTTTGTAATTTGAGAAGTGCTTTTGACAGACTTGCCACTGATGTCACAAATATGTGACATGTATTCCTTATTAGTTTATGCTAACTGGTTATACCGAACTGCGCTATAGGCAGATTGGTTGAGTCCCAAAATAGCCAAATAGATGCAACATGTCCATCTTTTTACCTTTAAAAATATTACTAGTGGTAACCACCTGGTGTCTCATCTCTTAGGCTGTCGACATACTAGCCCTTATAGCCTCCCAGCCCGACGAGGTGCAACCCTCGCGCTCCCACCTCTACGGTGTCTCTCTTTTTCGTGACTGTCGAGCGCGTGCGGAGACCCAGATATATACCCACCTGAACTCGCGTATCGAGGAGTTCTGTAGCCTTGCCTCCTACGATGGTATCTTTGGAGGCCCCGGGGAGGGCACTCTGCCCCTCGATCAACTACCGGACGTCATGAGCGAAGATACCAATCCGCGCTCCAGCGAGTACATGGTCGATATGATGGCCTGGCTAGGCTCCACCTTCGCCGCGTTCACCCACCTCCCGCCCAAGGTGGCTCACACAGCCTGCATCTCGGCGTGCAAATACATTGTGAAGATCCTTCAGCGTATCCTCATGGGCCCCGAGGTGTGTTTTGATTGTTGTCGTTTGTAATGCATGACCGTCCTTTTTGGGCAACATTGATCGGTATGTGTATTACCTGGGACCAATCATTCGCCCCTTCGCTGCACTAAAATTGGGTGACTAGCAAAGCTCATGTGATTTGTGGTGTACCACCTCCCAGTGGCTTTTAGTAACTTTGCGAAATTGGAGTTTGGCAAGTCCACGTAAATGTTTGTGTATGCAGCATAAATGCAGATGAAAGTGCAACAGTCTATCGACTTAGTTCACCACTCTCTCCCCTCTCATTCTGAATCGTCGACTTAGTATCGTGAGAAGTTGGTTGGATCTAATGAGTGTATTTTGAGTTTTTCAGCCTTGGTAATCGAGTTAAACTCGATTACAACGCTGCTTACACCTCTCATATGCCATTTTAATGAGGAACTTGCAGTGTTATTTAGCCTACGTATTGGTGCAACATTTGGTTTGCTCCTACGTCAACTGAGGATGAAAATTCGTGGGGTCAGTCAAACAGCACTAATCCCTAAATGCTGTCGATTTTTTTCGACACTCCTTCACTTGCTCCTAGAAGAGGATTGTTTGTTGAGTTACTGATTGATTTGTGGTAAGAAGTGGGTTGCTCTGCGTAGTGTAACGAACTTATCGTTGGATGCTTCCAAACTAGCCGCCTACTTCCTCGTCCCAAATTTATTGGATGCCAGTTCAATCTCAGAAGGCCATATTTCCTTCGCGCGGATTAGACTGAATGTGCAATTGTTCCCTTTGAATTGTTTACTTGCTGAAATGCAAACCATCTGTAGAAATGACGTTCATCTAATCGATAAAATTCTCCAATCGTAAAAAACAACATTTTTACAGGAAAGAGCTAATATCAGTGGAGAAAGATAACACAAGATCTCATAATGCATAAACTCTCTGCAAAAAAGTTGCCATTTGGGAATGGGATTGGTGGTACTGCCCCACTCAATCTTCCTCGTCATTACCGTGGTGATTCTGCAGGCTCTGGTAAGAGGCAAGCTGCTGCTAATGACCGGAGCGCATGCTATGTTTGGGTCAGTTCACTCTCCATGCTTTCAGGGTAACAAACAGCAAGTTGTGGTTGTGAATGAGTTGAGGTACCAAGTCCGAAGCCTCGGATATTTACCTGTGTTCACTGGGGTCTTGAAGTGCAGTACAGGTAGGTGGTGAGGCGATCATTCGTGGTCGGAAACGCAATTGGTTTGAATGGCTGCAAATTTCAAGGCCAGTTGGCCGCTCGTACGTCTGTACATCAACGGTGATCTCGAGCGTAATAGTAGTGGTAGTCCCGATTTCACACGCATAGTCGTCACCCACTTTTCAGCCTGCGGGTAAAACGCCTGATCGTCTGACGGAAATGCACTCCAGATGAACCTTCTATGACATTGCTAACCGCAGGCATTTATGAGGTTGATCAATCTTCTTATCCCTAACATGCTTCATAGCTGTTATTTAAAGCAGCAGGGCAGTGGTGTTTATGCGTCTTGATTTTTCTTATTCGTGAAATCAGACGTCCTGGGTCTATTTGAGTCTTCCTGTTATTTTTTCAATTACCGAAGGAAAAGACGCTGCACTTTAGGTTTCGCAGAGTACGCAAATCTCACTTTCGTTTTTAATGGTCCTGTCACACCTGTTAATGCCGATGATGATGCAACTTTTCCAGTACCGTGTTTTTGTAGGCCATAAGGTTTCTACTCCTCATGCACTTGTATTTCAAAAAATTGTCTGCCACTTTGTCTTCCCTTTTTTGGAAAACAAACGAACTAATTTTTACTTGCATCGACTGGTTAACTTTTTTTCCACTCTCTTGGTAATTCTGAGATGAACTGACCTGGAGAGTTCTTTCTGCACACAGGCGTCAGATCACTGGGATGTGGCGTCACTTTTTTCTCTTTTCTGGGCCCCCTACACTGGTTGCAAAAGTGCCTCCCAGATCGTTCTGTCTCCAGAGGGGAAGGAAAGCCCACTTATAACCATATATGCTCATGTTTCACTTTAATTGGGAAGGCGTATTGCATTGGAGAAGAGCTTCTAGTCTTGGAAATAGTGAAGGAGGGTGTTGCCAATGTAAAATTGTAGTCATATGGGCGATGACTAAACTGTTGGTTGATATCCGCATCAAGTAAGAGAAGGGAAAAGTAGTGGAAGACCATGTACCGACTTATTTGTGAGCCGAAATGGCTCTCTCATGTGTGGCGAACATGGCATTAGTTTCTTCCGAGCGATTCATCACGGATGATCTATCTCCTTGAAACGCTAGTTACCTGACAGCATTGCAAGTGCATCGGAATTCCTTGTGGGAAGATTTAAGCTCTCAGTCTATTCTTCCTGTTCTCCTGATGATATTTCTCAAGGTGATGTTCATCACCTTTTCTTGACATTCGATAGGTACATGCCGACTTGGCAGTCGGAAAATAGAGGTGAGTGGGTCTCCAGGTTACCTGGGTTGGAATATTTTCTCGACTCTTTTGAGGTTGAATCTGCAGTAAGTTCGTCTCTTGTTGCACCTTGTTTACTTTCATTTTCGATCTCGGTCTCGCGTCAATACCGATCACCATTCTGGATCGATGGTTTGATTGTAGTTGCCCCAAGTCGGCACAGTATTGATGTCCTCTCTGTTGTAGCCCATCTGCAGTAGTTCACAACCAATGGAAGTGAACTTGCTACCACCATTTTTGTACTCAGGTCATTCCACAAAACATTATACGCCCTAGGGGAAGGAAGGTAGCTTTGTTATAAACTCCACAAAGACCTAGGAGAAGTTTTGCATTGGAAAGGCGCGTAGACGAACTACGCGACTGAAAGGGATATCCTACTCAAAGAGCTAAAAGATTGGTTATTTCTACTCCACAGGTGAAAATGGTGGCGGAGCCTGCGCTCTCCCAAATGCTGGTTGATTTAGCGGAGTGTGATAAATTCGCGCGCTCCAACCCTGTGCCGGGCATCGATAAGTCTATCCTCCTCCTCATCTTCAGTGAGTTACGTCAACTCCTCGAACTGGTGCGCAGCAGTGACTGGAGTGTCTTCTTCGCCACTTACGGCAAAACCTCGGGTGAGTTTGACCTCACCTACTCCGAGTAAATCGACATAGTTGGTTGGTAGAGAGAAGAGAGCCTCGAAAGGTAACCTTTTTGCCTGAGTCACCAATAAAATTTGGTGGATAGGTTGTGAATAGACTACAAAGGGTTTGCCATTCCCTTTGACATTTGAGCTGGCTTTTGGGGGCACTACCTCTAGACAGTGTCGTGTTTTTTCGTCCTACTGCTTAGTGTAGTGATATAAACAGAGTACGCATGAATTCGTGGCAAACTAGCATTTTATTCCGCTGTGATGTTTTTTTGTATATTTTTTCTGTTGAACACTTTTTTTGATGCCTTGGAGGATCCATTACATACCTGGAAATAATGTGTAAAGTAGTCAAAAATTCTGGTGTAGTATTCGGTAAACTTTCAAGCCATGACTTCTTTTGGCTCTCTTATATCACACTAAACCATCGTATCGGACAACGTTGGCTGCATCTGATTGGTGTGATTCGGGCTCCTGATTTACGAGGCAATGTGAAGTCTCCAAACAGGCCACGGATGGTGTGCATTTGGAGGCGACGCAATGCGCAGTAGCAGAATCCTGACCTGAAAGGCCTTTGTGAAAGCTGACTCTGGTGGTAAGGAATTGTGGAAAGTTGCATTAGGCTGAAGCAGACCCTCCGTTCTGTATAATGGTGAGCAATTACGTGTCACCACCAACTAAAGTAGTTGGCGATGAATGTGTCAAGTGTCAAGAAAAGCATCCAGTCATGTTTGAGGTGAACGTTGCCGATGCATTTAGCCCACACCGACATAAAGTGGAAAGGAAGAAGAAGAAGAGGATGACAAAGCGTTGCAAAGCTTATCAATTTGTCCCTTGCTGCTTTCAAGTCGCTATTAAAATGCATTATACACTGTGGATTGATGGTTTGCTGACTGATTGGACGGGTCCGGGATGTTAACTGACCTTGTATTGTGGCTTCAAGCGGAAGACCTAGTCGATTCACCCTTAACTCTCTACGCTTCTATCTTAATGCCTCATCCTCACAAACCTGTGCTTTGTGGGCGTGTAAACAGACGAACTTCTTCACTACAATTTGTAGCTATGTTGAATGAAGGTGTCAATAGCGACTTAGTTCTCCATTATCAGCCAGGCCGTGGAGTCATTCTGAAACTGACGTAACTTTAGGTGAGACGTTATCGCCAAAATTAGCTTTTTTGGCGATTTCTGATACAATTTCACCACCATATGTCATGTGAGAACCATAGGGGAAGCTTTCGTGACTTTTGAAAGTGATTCAAAACAGACGTTCAAATCGCATTCACCAGATTCGAAGGTTACTTGGTGATATGGAGATTGACAGATGCATTTTTCATTGCCAATTTTACCAGAAGCCGCCGCAGAAAAGTCACGCCCAAAGCTGTACAAACCTTGCTGAAGACGCGAATTTAGCGTGGCAAAGAGTTGGATGATTAGTTGCATAAATGATACTGACGTGGTTCCATGCTGTCTGCGAGGGGCGAGCTCATGCACCAAATAATACAAGACTTCTTGCGACTCCATCCCCTGGCTCTTAAATCTTGGTTATTCTAAAGAACCGTTTCATCGTTTTGGCAAATTGATTGCGCGTGAGTGATACCCTACTTTGGGTGCCTTGACCATGACCTTGGCTCCACGACAAAATCCTTCATGACAAAGTCGGTAGCGTTCATTAGCTAATCACATGTCCTTATCTGTCAAATAGCCCATTCTACACATTGTCTTCAACGCTATCCAATGTCATAGCGGCATTTATCAGCCGTGTCTCCCCTTTCTCTCTTCTCCAGGTAATCCATACGAGCGCGTGACTCCGGCAGCAGCAATTGCACTGTTGGAATGCATTCGTGAGGCGCAGAAGCGCCGCCACAACACCCCTTCCTTCCTTCTGGTTGGCTCCTCGAAGCGGCCCGAACGAGAACGCCGCCGACGTCTCGATGACATCCTTCGGCAGCTGAAGGATCTGCAGTCCACTTCCACTACTTCCAGACGATTTTAGATACCCCTCTCTTCATCCACATTCCGTACTACCACAGTTTTGTCCACTTGCTCTATCTTTGATGAATGCTTTTCTTTATATCTGATGATCAAACATCTCACTATATGATGGTGATGGGGATAATGAGGCTGTTTCGTGAATTTGGAGATGAAGATGAGTAGGAGGGGGTATGAGAGATGACTAGGGACGTTTGTGTGAAGCTGGGATTTTTAATTTCTTATACTTCACGGTCTTAGAGTCTGGCTTTGTCCCCTTTAGTTAATGAGGTGTTTTTAACTAAGTATGGGTTACAAGTCTTATAACGCTGCGTCCGTGGATCTACGAATTACTCAAAAAAATAATGAAGCACTTTTCACCAATTTGGGAATGATCCCTAACTTTGGGGAGGGTAGAATCGTGATAAGGTTGGTTAACATTGTTGCATCCATCGTTGGTTTCGTCACCCCGATGAAACTCGGCTCCCGTTCAGCGGCCAGAATCAGGAGCATGGGATAATGATGCTGCGGTCCAAATTTTAACACCTCTCTTTGGAGATCTTATGGTTAAGTTTGCATAAATACGATCGCGACATGCATCAGGTGGTTTTATCAGTCAAAACAAGCTTTTTGTTTCGTTGATGGCACATCTCTCGTGTCCCAGAAACCCAGCTTAACCTCTACGGCACTCCTTTAACACTTCTCATTAGACACTTAATTCTCTACCCACTTCATGTGATTTCCTAGAGTTAAAGAGAAGAGACAACAGTCGCAGTATAATCGAGGGAGATTGGAAGGTTTGGGGGAGAGGCAGTACCACCTCGCCCCATTCCATTTTCCAAACCCTCTCACAGCAAGGTTGCGTGGACTGAGTGATCAGTTCTACCTGTCTTGTCTGCTTCCCGAGTTTTTGAAATCTCCGGCTCTAAAGCACAATATTGTGAGAACGAAGTGGTGAAGTGAGGGATAATTTGGTGGGCACGAGGGCAGCAACCATTTACTTCACTTCTTCCGCCACTTTTCTCCCTCTCTCCTCTTGCTCTCCTAATCTCTCTCATTCCTCCTTCCCACTCATACTTGATATTGACACAAACCAATTCTCGCCATCTCTCGCCCTAATCATGACTGAATGTTTTCCAATGATTCGTTACCACCAGAGTCGTCCTTCAAAGAAGTCTTTGGGGTCAAGAGATTTCCACCATCGAGCACTGCACTGCACTGCACCTTCTCACGATGAACGCTTTTGTGGCGACTTCACCTTGCAAAGCAGAAAAACTCAAAGTACATCCGTCAGATGCAACCAACCTCCTCCGACTTGATGGTTCTGAATGAGAAGGGGACGAGTAGTACACCCATCCAAACCGTGGCGCACCGTGTCTTGTTGATGATAGGCAACATAACGCGTGCGCAAAATCACAAAGGCCTTACTAACACCTTCCCCACATCGACTTTTGTAGCAATCTGTTAATTTGGAAAGCAAAAAAGAGAAAAGCCAACCTCTATTTATCGCCAAATCTTTCGGAGTTTACCACCATACCCTGACATTTACGTCCGACAGGAAACCTCATTCCTTGTGTGGTGTGCTGACTGACGGTTTGACTCTCGAATTTGGTAATTTCTTACTGATCGCTGTCAAACCAAAAGCTGTAGATTTGTAATTTCCTTCCTGAAACTTGCGGGGCACCGCGGTCATTGCCCCCCACACAGGACTGAAAAGTAATAATGTCTACCGATTATGGACGTCGGCCTGGTCGAATCATTTAACATTAAATAATAAAAAAAAACGTGTCACTTATTTGTGACGTTGGGTAAAGTAAAAAAGTGAGACTTTACGCATGTGTAACGCTTGTAGGATAGATGTCCATCACCATATCGAACAATGCGTGGCTATCGAAAACGCTATCAAATTCCCCTGGTGGCAAGTGCATTTCTAACCTTTTTGTAAGTGGCCCAGTTTCCTTCGAGACCACGAGGAATGGTAATGGAAATGAAAATGACCCTCCCGAGTCCCTGCTCAGGTCCTCCACACTCTATCAATCTCTCAGCTCCCTCTGAGAGCTGATGATGAAAATGGGGATTTTGTGATATGATTACTTGAGTGCATAAATAGTGGTTACGCTGTTTAATTCCCTCGAAAAGAATCAAAAGGTAAAGGAAACAAGATTCCCTTGTAGGTGGATGAAATAGTGTAGCCACACAGCACCAACACAGCGAAGAATGGGTGTGAACACGAACCCTATCGAAAGAGGTATTCAACAGGAAACAAGAGAAGCCACTTAGGAAAACGAAAAACAAGAATTCTATTGTTGATAATGTAAGTGCACAAGGCATAGAGCGTGTGAGTACACACACGTTGAGTGGCCTGCTGTACCCTCAAGATGCTCATCGTCCTCAAGTAGTTGACCTCTTGAGTGGCCTTGACCTTACTGTGACTGTTAGTACATGTAAGGCGCGTCCACACGCCATTTTGACCAAGGCAAGAAATCCGCCGGAAGGGTTCCCATAATTTTGGGCAATACAGCCTCTGAGCAGAAACTTTCAAAACTTTAAAATAATAATGTTTTTTTTTCCGGGAACGTCAACAGCCCCAGCAACGTGATGCCAGCTATCCCAGCCTTACATTACAATCGAAGTGAACCCTTCGTCTACATAGGGCCGTAGCATTCGAATCTGCTACATCCCCACCACCACCACCTGCGTTTGCGTGCAGTAGAATTGCTTTTTAGCCTGGTGCTTGCCTGTGCAGCTCCCTTTTACCGCTTGACATTTGGAGTCCAGCCTTTCAGCCCGTTCTACGTGTCAGTAATAGGGGCACCACCGTTCTCCTTCCCTCCTTACTGACTTTCCAGACAGCCTCCTTGAAAACTACACTTCATGACACTTGTAAACAAGTATGTGTCGACAGTGAATCAGCATAAACGAGAGCTGTTTGGTGGTTGGGTTTGAAACACGCCATAGAATGTGGTTTAACCTCATTGTGAAGCATTCGCTGAAGGCCTTAACCTCTTACAAAAGAACCCCATGCGAAGCTACCTCCAAATACCGCAGTAATGGGGACATAGGAACGCCCTTTGTTCTGCTACTTTTTGCCTAGCCACATCAGGAGAGTGACTCGCCCAAGACCCACCAGTCCATCTCGGATTTTCAACAAGTGGACTAAATCTGTGGTATTTTTTGGTGCGAACAAGCAAAAGACACCGAAAGAATGAGGGAATTAGCGCTCTTTGAAGAAGAAGAAGAAGAAGAAGAAGAAAAGAAGACCAATGAGGAGGCGCCAAATTGACCTATGCGGAGATGATAAGAGTGTCCTCCAATTGGATGATTTTAACCTTGAAAATGGTTCTCGAGGAAACTGGGTGACAAGATCGAGATTGTCTGTGGGGTGAAAGACAAGGAGATAAACCTCATGTTGGGATTTAAGTGGTAGTGGTCGACAAGATTAAAAGAAATCTGCGCTAGTTGTAAGTCATCTTTTTGAGAAATATGCAGGTGATGAACACCATGGCAGAATGGAGACTTGCCTGCATCTCCTCCAGGAAAAAATCTCCCTTTTTTGATGAGGAAATTTTATGCTTCCCACTAATTTTCTTTCACTGTGAATCCTCATACTAAAAGGGGTCCATTATAAATGATGAATGCGATTCGGTCTTGTCTGCTTTCTGAGTCGACGCAAAGTCACCACAGCGGCTGCAGTGTAGTGCGGTAATAGGAACCTCCTAGACTAAAAGGCTTTTGAGAGGATTGATTCTAGCGGTAGCGATTCGCTAAAAGATGTTTTAGGTTGAAGAAGAGCCTTTGTTCTTGATGATGGTGTAGGATAGCGTGCCATTACTGATTGAAGTAGCTGGCATTGACGAGATAATCGGCTTACATTGGCATGGAAAGGTCTTGGAACTTGGAAGTCTTTCATGCGAATTGTAAGACAAGCTCCGTAAATGCTGATAAAATGTGCTGGCTTTGTGTGTGCGTCTGTGTGTGCTTAACCCTGGGCAGCTACAGCTAGAAAGGCCTATTTCTGTGAAATTCAGAACCAGTCAGTCAGTGTATCGCTATCAAAGAGGCAGCCATGACAAGACCCCGTACTACACTTGGGCGTAAGTTAGAAAGGCACAAGTCTCAGAGTTACCCCAAGGAAAGTAAAAGTCCTATCTTGTAATGGGAAGATGGGATGACTTAATGAATGCGCATTAAACACATAGAGCCTGAGACTAGCTGCTAAAAAACAAGAGCCTTCTCTTCGGCACCCCTAAGCCTCACGATTCTGAACTAGTATAAAGACTTAGGAACCAATCAATTCAACACATTGGTCATCCCAAATAATATGGCCTTAATTTGGCATCACAAATAGCTGTCATCCCACCGCATTACGTTGCACCAACTGATTACAAAGAGCAGATGGGTTGAGTTTAAATCCATAAAATCTCCTGGTCTGTGGTGGTAAACTTTCCTCGGACGTCTTGACAGTGAACTTCCAAAGCTTAAAAATGCTAATGACGGAGAGAACTGATTTGCACACGAGGCATTCCGCAAGCACGTGATCACCTCCCCCTTCAATAGAAAAATGCAGTTTAATTACCAGGGGAAAATTAATTAAAGCCGGGATTGAGTAATATTTACAGAAGAAATGGGGAGAAAGAAGGAGAAACACATCCTTTTCACACTCGATTTAACTTTGTCACAATGAGTAGCCGAAGCGCCTGATCGAAACCGACACACACCGCTAGTCCCATCTTCTCTTTGCACCAATCTAAACTAGCAATGGGCTGGGAAGCCAGGACGATATTTTGCAGCAATTCAACCTTTCCCATTACTCCCTCAGCCATCTCTCTTTCCTTTCCTCCCTCTCCTGCTGGTATTTTCACCATTCTCTTGCGCTTCGTTGGGTAGTGGTACTTCCACAAACACAGTGACCCATTCCCTCCTGTGGTCATGAAGATGTCGCGCTGTTGTGGCAAATGTCGCACTTGCCACACAGTCGAATCGTGCGCTTTCTCCGTCAATGAGGCGAAACCATGCTGTGGATGCTGTGTGCGCATATCATAGACGTGAATCTTCGACTCTAGTGTAGTCGCCACTAGCTTATTCATGTCTATGTCCTTTCGATCGAACTCAACCGAGCATACTCCATTGCGCACATTTGTCTCCCACCGCACGCGCATAGCTCGGAGGTCGAAGAGCTTAATATCCCCATTGTCGTAACCGGCTACAAGGCAACGATCATGGATGTTGTAGGCATGACCGAAGGCCAGGGTCCAGCAGTCGCGTGGAGCCACTGCCTGCACGTCACCACCACCTTGTTCATCACTGGGTCCTATAGTAACCACAGGAGTCTTGGGCTGACGGGGGTCCCAGACCTTCACATAACCGTCACGAGAGCCCGTGGCAATCTCAGGAGCTCCTTCACCAATTCCTAGACCACCGACACCGTCAATGGCGTTGATTATCTCCCCGTGAGCTTTGACAGCGTAGAGTGGAGAGTCCAGTCGACCTCCGTCGTCCAAATCCCAGATGGCCATGCGGCCATCAAATGCTCCTGTGGTAAGATGAGCGTTGGGAAGGCGAGAGGCACCAAAAGTGCAGCATTTGTATGACTTGGATTTCTCCGCCTGAGAGAACAAAAGATACCCTCTACTGATGTGGCTGTTAAGTAGGGTGGACATAGAGGGAAGACACACCTCAAGGACGAGTTTGAGATCGGTGGCCGTGACGTCGTAGACCTGAATTTGTCCAGTGTCACGTGGATTGGAACCAACCACGACAAATTTAGTGCTAACTGGGAGCCATTTACAGTCAAAGAGTGTGTAGTTAAGGGCTTTGTGCAGATGACCGATAATTTGGGGCTTGTCCATTGGAGCTAACGCATAAGCAAAAATGATAAGAGTTAATTAAATAATCTAATCTAGACTTATAACGGATAATGAAAGCTATCAAGGACCATGAACAACGCTTTTGCTATTTGTTCAGAGCTTTTACGATTTGCTGAAGGCAACCCACAAGGCTTGAAACATTTTTGCCGAGGTGGTTTGCCCATTGAATTGGATTCGACACAGGTAAAACAAACCACATATAGGCTGAATCCAGTCAGTGTATTTCCAAGGCAAGAGAACATCAAGTGGGTAACCATATCGACAGTAGAGGAAAGGACTGGTTAAGTAAGGCGATTTGCAAAAGTTTCCAAAACATGAGAACTGAGAAATAGTCACACACGGTTGTTGTTTGCATAGATAGGCCGATAATGACTGATAGCATAATTCGAAAATAAATGAGTCATATACAGCAAGTCGGCTGTGTTTTGTTGGGCGAGGAGATAAAACTACTGAAAGAAACAAAGATGAACACGAAGCATGCGATGAAAGGAATGCTGTAGTCTTACCAAACAAAATAATGCAAAACCTAGTTGCTGAGTTAATGCCGAAGGTTTAAAAAGTACTTGCGGATGAGCTTGACTTGAGCAAGGTAAAAGGTTATGTGAATATTTTGAAGTAGCAACATAAGCACAAAGCAGCCTTAAATTCTGCGACCGAGAATCCAACACGGGCGCAAAAAGCCAAATCGTATAGGATCAAATGTTGTTGCCAAGCTATTGCATGATTAAAACGTTAGACATACGATTATGTCGCATTTAATTTGCCTGAAATTCACAAAAATATTCAGGTATTCAACGGTCAATACTATGATAGTTGGTAGGAGTACCCGTGGATATTGTAAAATTCCTCAAAGATGCACACATGCACCGATTATAGATCGACATAGATCGATAAATTTGTAAAGACTTTAACTTATATAAGGAATCTTTTGGTTTCGAAAGCGCAATTTTTTGTTTTATGCACCAAAATAAGCATTCTTGACCATGCAGAAAAAGTACCAGTATCAAATTGCAACAACTTTGGTTCTAAGATAGTTATAGAAGCATCCTCCAATAAAAGTACATCAATGCAGACCTAATGGGAACTATGAGGATGGCTCCTATCAGAAAAGGAGAAATTCGTTACTATTAACTCAAACAGGTCAAAGCATTCCTTATCCGCATTTGAATATATGTGTAGCGTCCCGAGGCTCCCTTTAAGGTAAAAGAAGGCGTAGTAATGGGGCAGCATATATATTCTGGAAACAGAGGGCTTGGGGACTGTTAGCACGGCCCGGAGGCCGGCCAACCGGCTAGTAGAGGATGGCCACCCAAGTGACCGAAACCGGCAGTTTGAACAAACAAAGTATCACATATGTGCCTTAAGAACTAGGCTTTGTAAATGATTTAAATTCAGTTCTATTGTAGCGTCCTGAGACTTCTTTTAAGGTAAAAGAAGAAATAGCACTAGGACAGAATACATATTCTGTGACTAGGAGGCTTGTGGGCTGTTGACACGTCCTCGAGGCCGGCCAACCGGCTAGTACAATATGGCAGTTCGAGCAAACAAAGTATTACACAGCCCCTCTCTTCTTTCGAGCGTCGTTCCCGGCTCTCCCCTTGGCCAGCCTTCCGTGTCAACCATCACAACGCAATCGGTGCTGTGAGAAGCACGCACGAGCCAACCGTCCCAGTCGCCGTGATTTGAGAGCATATGTTCTCGGAGTGCCACAAATTCTGCGTAGCACTCGGTGCAACAAATGCGTATTCCTTAGTCCTCCTCTCCCACGATAATGTGGCTCAATCAAAATGGGGGTACGACTCCAAGTTTTCGAATGGGTCGAGACACACATAACACATGTTGTAATTCCAGGCTTTTTTGATGCCGTGGGAGAAACGCGAGGGTATCGTAGAATCCTGAGCAAATAAGGCGATCTGACCTCATAGGAAT
>MIEF01008853.1:0-82376 GCA_001870725.1 Taenia solium
GCCTTTCTCTATTCTTGGGCACATTGGAATTTGAGTTTGTCAATATAAAGACTCTCAGCCATACCAGGCAGCATCGATGACGAAACAGACGGTAACTCCTATAATCAATCAGGAGAATCGTGATAGTCAGTCGAATAAGAGCCACTTAGGGGATCCAACCAAATAAATAAACTTTCAGGTCGGTCAGCATCCCTTTACTCTTCCGCATGGGTCGCGATGTCGCCCGGTGCAGTTCCGACTGCTTCATGCCTGCGTGACTGACTTGCGATTGGATGCAGTTTGGTATTGCAGCGTTCGGTAGACAAACTCACAAACCATTCAGTCACCACCTCAGAAGTCTACACTTTGCATTGTTTTGAATCGCGTACGGTCGCATTTCGATTTAAGGCCCCTTTGACGACAAACACTTGCTGCTGCCCCTTGAAGAAGCTAGGGAAACTTGTTACAAGGCAGACCTCGCAAAATCACCTACTTGAAGCCCTTACATTCGATGAGGTCTAGACACTGCGCCGATGTTTCACCCTCAATTTTCCAATTTTTTTTAAACGATGCTATCAGCATTCCCTTTTCTTCTTCACGCAAATCGCAAACACGTGCGATGCATTTCCGACTGCCTCCTGATTGAGCGGCTAACCTGTGATGAGAAGCAGTTTTGCATTGCATCGTTTGGTGGGCATACTCAAGAGTCATTCAGCCAAAAACTTGCAAGTTTACACTTCACACTTTTCAGTCGTGGAGGGAAATATTTCATTAAGCCCCTTTTGAAGATCAAACGCCCGCTGCTGCAGTACATCTAGCGAAACCGTTTGAAGAGCTATAGAGAACTTGTTACAAGACAGGTTACGCAAAAACCACCCACTAGCAATCTTTACATTTGGATGATTTCTTGATGCTGCGTTGATTTCTCACCCTCATTCTCTCGATTTTTTTCAAAAGACGCTATTCATCATCTCAGGCTGTCTGATGTTAACTCAGGAATTGAAGTGAGATTGAAATGGATTCGCGTGAAGAAGAAAAGGGAATGCTGGTAGCATCGCTGTGCTAAGAGCTTGATGAGAAACTTCTGCCTCATTACAACCCACTTAAACGCTTCTTGTACAGAAAAACGAACTTAAATCTCAACCACTACTTGATGCTTAATGTACCCACCATCAAAATGTAACTCTCAAGCGGCGGCTGCCATCGCACCCCCACCTAATCGCTGTGCTAAGAGCTTGATGAGAAACTTCTGCCTCATTACAACCCACTTAAACGCTTCTTGTACAGAAAAACGAACTTAAATCTCAACCACTACGTTCGTCGGGTAGTTCTATCCTGATGTGAGGGCTTGTTTATCTGCGAAGAGAGCAGCAGAAGAGAGTAAAACACGTGGATTCTGAGCACGGAACGTATTTTTGCATGATGCCAATTGTTGATGCGGCTAACACTAGTTCGGTCTCAAGCACAGAATTGAGTAGAATGCCATTATTTTAGTGAGTAAAAAGCCATAGTAATGTTAACATCGTGGGTGACAAATGGAAAAACTCTCTGGACTCACTGTCCTTGCACTCTCTTAGAACTAACAGCAAGGTTTAAGCCTGCTACCACCATCTACGCCAATGCTCCTATCTTCTTCCTCAAATGCATTCATTGACAGCGTATGAAGAAGGAATGTCTGTAAAATAAAGTGTCGTTGACTACAGGTTTTTTTTGCAAGCGAAAGCTCGTTGTCGCATTCATGCTGCATGACACAGTGATCAGCGCCTGGCTCTGTGTCCATTTGCACCAATCGCTTACTTTGAGTAGCAGCGTGCTTCATCCCAGTGCTCCATGACCATCAATGTGTTTACCAAAGGTGATTTACCAAGTACCTGTCATTATGCAAGAGGAATTGGCTCAAGAACTTGCAATGATCTTTCTCAAAGGGATATTCCCTAATCTGTAGCCAAATTATCCCGCCTGTAAATCCTCAGAATGCATGTTAAGTAGTTGCTGCCAATTTATCCACCAGTATGAAGTGGCTGTGTAACGACACCAGTCGCATCAGCTATCTTGCTCCAGCTTACACAACTGACAATTGCTATAACGCAACGACACATGAGTAGGCTGACACTATCTTGTTTACCGATTGGTCACCCACTCGCCAATCGGTAACGCGTGACCCATCTGAGACGTCTGGAAAATGAGTAGGGTCAGTGCACTGAAACACAAATGCATATGGATTGTAAGAGAATTTGCACTCTCCAAATCCCAAAGCATATGTCTGGTGGGTCATCTATGCTTCGCTCAAATCGCACTTCAGTTTCTTCAATATTTTCGGTGCGGCGTATTCTCGGATTGGACGATGGTGATGGGGAAACCGGATTTGATGCTCCAGCCCCCAGTTCGACCGGTTTCTACAGTTCGTTCAATTGTTTAAATGCATTTCAAGTTTGGTTTTGTCTCGATCTGCTTGGCTAAGTCCAGCTAAACGTTTAGGTACTGGCGTCTTAGTTTCCCATTTCTTAAAATCTAGTTCGGGAGAACTTTACTAGGGCCTTCACTGGTTCGTTTTCTCACTCAATTTATCTTCCAGCATTCAATTATTATCGTCAACTTGTGTTGTGCATACGCATTGGTTAGTATGCCTTATTTGCAAAGATTGGGAGCATAAGCAAAAGGCGTTGCAGTTGGACAGGATTTTGTATTCCTTCCCCCTCCCACTAAATGTTTGAGGTGAATCACCAATGATAGCTGGATGGTTGCAGAAAGCGACGGTTCAACAGTCCTCTCCTCACACCCATAACTTAGCAACACCAACCTCGTCCCCTTATCCCATTCCCATATGTGAGCTGACACTGAAAAGCCCTAGATATGTGGAACTTCCATATGTCATTCCTAAGTTCATCGTTTTGCGATCTCTCGGGTAACATTCACTCGGATCGATGTGTTCAATGCGACTGATTACTAGGGTGGATTAAGAAGCCACATGGACCAGGTGCATAGCACCTTAGAGCATTGGTATGTTTAGGTGACATTTATCCGCTCCTCATACAACTGTTGATTAAAATATGCAACTAACTACTTTCCTGCACTATTTCTATAAGTTGCGCAACGTTGTCGTGGGCCGACTCAGTACAGCTCTACAATGGGTGGGAAAACTGACAATTCAATGACCCCCCATGTTTATCAACAAATTTCAGATCAACCACGTTAGCGCCCCGACTTAAGCATCCCTACAATACTCCTAGCAGTAAAAGTAATCGCTGAGTCCACACTTTTTTCAATGCAGACACACAGCAAACCTTGAATGAGGGCAAAGCAGTGGAAGGAACCGCTCATGGCTTCAATCCAACGACCGGTTCACCACTCCTTCCAACCACAAATTCTTCTATGCTCAGTAGGAAAACGCAGAAGGAACTGAACTACCGGATGCAATCTTCTCCATCCCAAGCGACTGGTCAGCAGAATCAGGCAAAGCCCAACCACAAGTCAACTAGCCCCCTGTCAGGCCTGCTATTCCCCTTTCCGCTATCTAGCACCCCCAATGACTGTGGTCTCTCCTCATCACCATTCAAACCTTGCAACCCTCGCCAATTTAGGCGTCGGATTATGTTTGATAAATTTCAAGTGTCCCAGTTGGAGAATCGCTTTCAAGAACAACGTTACCTCACCGTTCGAGAATGTGTCGCACTCGCTCATACCATTGGTCTGACTCCCGCACAGGTGAACTAACTTGTTGTCACAGTTGATGCTCCAGCTCAATGTCATTTGTCATTTTATGAGTGCAGCCTGTCCACCTGTTTCGCTTAGGTAAATAATTGGTTTCGAAACCGTCGCTGCAGGAAGAAGAGATCGTCCCAGGATGACTCTGACGATGCTTTTACTCACAAGATGCCAGGCAATTATGTCCATGTGCTACCAAATAGCTTAACGATTTGGCGCAACAACAGTACTAGAAATTTTGAAGGTTCAGCCATTCCACAGGGGCCACCGACCGGACAACTATTGCAGCAACACCAACAGCGGCATCCCGTGATGCAGCTCCAAACTGCATCACATGTTCTGTTCAAGTCACAACCCCCAAGAGAGCGAAAAATGGAAGTAGAGGATGAGGCAATGCATGCCTGCCATACCCCAGCATATCTATCTCAGAACACAACGCCGACCTATGGAGAAGGAGGTGATGAAATTAAAGGCGTTGGTGTTAAACGGAAGTTTTCTTAACTCTGTGGGTGGCAATATTTGATGGAGACGCTGACGCCTTCTAAAGGAACATAAATCATTTGAGAATAAAATTTCGCTTGTCAAGGTTTTTTGGTTGAATAGTACCGCATTTTTGCCACAGCTTTGTTCTATCACCAATTCAAACCCTTATGCAGAAGGTTATTCGGTGGTCCAACAGTGTGAAAGTTAGTTCAACAGACTGCAATCTAATGTGTTCGGCAGGAGTTGACTTGGGGTATTTAAATTTCTGGAAGGATTGCAAAAACAACGAAGGGGTTGCCGAGCAACCTTGAACACGCCAAAATGGTCACTGTGTATGCGGTCGGGTTTGCGGGAATGGGAGCCGCCTATTTCAGAGTCGTCAATGACATCGGCTCTCGAGGGCAGCTAACATCTCTTACTTTCACGTTTCATGCATCAGCTCTGTGTGCGCCAAAAGTTAGTTTGTTTTGCCAGTTCTAGCTTTGTTTGAGTGAGCGTCATTGGACTTAGAACACAGCAGGGCATAAGGCCCCTCTTGAGACGTTTGATGTTAGGCCCATTGGCACTTGTATCACAAGTCACACATTAGGAGTGCCACGTGGATAAGCAGAGGAGTCAACTCAATTCACCCTCTCACCTGTCTGGTGATGGCGAGTCTATTAGTTGGCTCAACAATGCACGCCCATGAATATGCGTGCGTTAGTACTAAAGGTGGTCGTTGTGGTCTCTTGATCATTATTTAATTTCACCTAAAATATAAGGTGAATATGATAGCCCGAGTGAATTGTGTTTGGTTACAATTTCCACATTAAGCCCCACACTTTAGCACAACCGCCACCTAGTGTTTGCATCAAGCCGCACTCCCCGAGTCCTATTTCTTCACACCAAATCCTGAAGCCGATGTTAGTGTTGCAGACAATAGATGGATTATGGTCATTATGTATGCACTCGGTGTTGTTATTCAAGTAATTCCTCTGCTTCCAAAGTTTTAAACTTTAAACGCCTTTGTTTAATCAGCAACCATGGTGTTTTACTTGCTGGAGGGGAATAGAACCGAGCTCCTTCCTTCAGCTACGTGCTCAAGCCATCCTTATTAAACGAACATCTATAGTTTCTTGACGCTCTTCAAGTAGTGCTGAGCAGTTACTAGAGAGAGCACAAGGAGTAGAGGAACACCGATTGAGAATGCATTAGACAATGTCACTATCAAATGCTGCATTTGCAGAGAGTCACAGAACCAGCCAAGGAAATTCCACTTAAAAGGAATGAACAATAATTTGCCGTGACGTCTTTTATGCAGCCACTGCAGAGCGTTGTTGAGGAAAACTTCAAAGCGTTCGCGATCGCTATAATCCCTCAATTGGGCCAGGCAATGTGATTTTAGGATCTCGCCTTGCTAAGAGGAGAAACGTTCTCACCTTTATATTGAATCTATTAGCCTAATGCAAGCCAGTAATTTTGCGTGAAATCAATGTTATTCAGCATACATGGTTTTCGCAAGCATAATTATAACTCTGAGAAGACCCGACTTTACTCAGTAGATCGAAGGTGTAGCCATGTTGTGGTAGGCCTATTATGCCGCTAAATCGGCCGCCACTCAGGTCTCAGTGATTTGAAGCCTGACACAAATTGACAGGATCAGAGTGAGTGTTCCACCACAGAAGGTGCAATTTGCAAGAATTATAGTGATCGTTGCCCGTGGATTATGAAGTTGCTACCACCTTTCACCTCATCCGTCTTAAAATCTTTGCAAAAGCTAGAGAAAATATTGAATAGACCTTTAACTCAATCACATTTGAAAGGTGAGTGCATGAAATATGGGTAGTTGGTGAGCAGGTGCGCAAATCGCTGACTGCTCTGTAGTGAAGCCAATTAAAACAGACTCAGCTTGTCTATTTGAACACCACCTGAGTCAGCAATTAAGCTTGGAGGCACATATGGGATTGGGATGATGCGCTCGTTATTCGGGACAGGTTCAGAAGGCGATGTTGGCAATGCGGGTTGAAGTGCGCAAACTTTGCAAATGCGCAAGCTTGCGACTATTGTCGGGGAAGGGTTTCATGCAATCGGAACCTGCTATCAAACACGCAATGCTGCGCTATTGATCACTACAGCGTCGATGGTGGCATGCTTGAATGAGTTAAGTACACGCTCATTGCGTCGCGTCAATTGAAGCAGTAGAAATTGGCAAGGCTGTGAAACTAACGGTCTGGCAAAGGTAGGCCAAATCAGTGCCTTCTGCCTCGGCGCCTAAACCGAAAGCACAAATTCGTCTCATAATATTCGTACAAACGAGGCACAAAGTGAGAGGCCCCTCTGCTTCCCTATACGTGGAAGTCAGCACAAGCAGGCTGAAGGGCCAATTCATAACAATGGCCTACTTCGTGAAACGGCCTTTTATGAGCACATCTCCAAAGAACAGGCGGCAAATCATCCCTTCAAGTGGCATTAAAACTTAGCATGCGTTCCTCAGAAGTAGTGAAAATGAAGCTGATTTGCTATTTGAGGCAAAACGTGAAGCCTGCGATGAATGAAGACCCTACGGTTATCCAAAATGCAGATCTACGTGTTCCTTAATCACGGTAAACAAGAGCCCACGATCTCGGCGCTTTAAATGGGGGTGTAGACGAGCTCAGTCTTGGTGATTTTGGACAATCTGCAAGCATGATCTGCGTAGACCCGCCAATGTACCCACCTAAGCTTTCATTGAAGTGGTATTTTGTCCTCCAGATTTTTTCATTGCCTCTATTCAATCATCAGTCATGACGCTTTTACGGCGTAGAGGGGAAGAGAGAAGTGAGTTCCTGCCTTCACCCACGTGCCCAAGTCATCGTCTATAATAAGGCGTTTAGTTAATAACACGTAGAAGGTTACAACAGGTGACTTTTCAACAGACCCCTTTCCACATCCATGACTTGTCAACATGTGCACGGAGGACCACTGGCGATGTAGGGATTGGATGAGACAATCCTGGCTTATCGTTCTGCGATCTCACGAGCAACATCAACTCGAGTCGAAGTGTCCGACCCGACTGATTATGGGGGTCGATCGAGAAGCCACGAGGGCCAGGTGGATGGGGTCGTTGTGTGCTAGCATGTTTGGACGGCTTAATTGCACATGCAGTTAATTATTGCCCCACAAGCTTCATGCGCTATACTAACGTTGCGCTGGGTTTGTTCAGCGATTGTACGATGTGTGGGAACCGACCTCTCGAAGACCCCTTAATATTTATCGACGAGTGTTATAACGATCATGTAGACGGCACAGCTCAAGCACGCTTACCATTTTCTTAAGAGTGAAGGTGGTCTCTGAGCCTCAAATTCGAGGCACAGTTCAAGACAATTGGCGTAGCGCAGCAACAGACCCAGGTAGCGTCAGGAATTTCTACCCTTTGTTTCGATGCAAACATACGGTGGACCACAGATGAGTGTAACACAGCAGAATTAAACCACTCATAGCCCCGAACCAACATCCGTTTCACCACTGCTCTCGAACTCCAATTCTTTTATGCCGAGTAGGAGAACGAGAAAGGAACAGAACTACCGAACACAAAATCGCCATTCCATGCGACTGATTAACATATTCTGGCAAATTCCTCCCCTGCGTCAAATTGTCTTTTGCTGAACGTGCTCTCCTCTTCCTTGTTCTCTAGTCCTCCCAACGACAACGGTCTCTCCTCATCACACTAAAACCTTGCGATTTGCGTCAATTTAAGCGTTGGGTTCCGTCTAGTAAATCCCAAATCGCCCAGTTGGAGAAACGCTGCCGGCAACAGCACTACTTCACCGTTCACGAACGTGTCACACTGGCTCACACAATCGGCCTGACTCCCACGCAGGTGAAGTAACCTGTTGTCACAGTTGATGCCCCAGTTCAATGCGCTATGTTAATTCATAAGTCCATTCTGTCCACCTATTTCTCTGAGGTAGGGATTTGGTTTCAAAATCGTCGCTACAAGAGGAAGAGGTTGGCCCAAGGTAATTCCTTTGATGCTTTCACTCACAAGATGCCAGGCATCTATGTTCCTGCACCACCCAAGAACCTAATGACTTTGGTTCAACAAAAGCACTGGAAAAGTAGAAGGCTCAGCGAGGTTAGAAGGTGGTCCAACATGTCCGCAGACACTATCGATGGGGCAAGTATTGCAGCAGCAGCAGCAGTAGCAGCAGCAGTAGCAGTAGCAGCAGCAGTATTCCATAGAACAACTACAAAATCCATCACGGCTTTCTTCAAAGCCACAAGCTCTGGGAGAACGAGAAATGACAACAAAGTGTAACTCAAGGCATGACTGCCACACACACTAGCGTATCTGCTTCAGACACAACGCTGACCTTTGGAGAAGGAGGCATTGAAATTAAAGGCGTCGACGCCAAATAGAAATTTTCTAAACTCTGTGGGAGACACTTGTTTTGACAGAAGTAACGACACTTTTAAAGTGACTCAAGCCGTTTGAAAATAAACCATCTCTATTTCCTCCATTAAGCCAAATCGTCATGGAAACGGCTGTCTAGTGGTCTGTCAATGTGATGGTTAGCTTAACTGGCTCTAGTTTAGTGTGTGGGACAGTTGTGAACTTCACATTATTTAAACACCTCAAGCTATTCCTAAGGACAAAGAAGGAGGCACTGAGCAGCCTTAACCGTGTTCGAATGGTCACTGGGTACGTGGTTGTGGCGAAGGGGATCGAAACCGTCCACCCAAAAGCTGTCACTCACATCGACGCTAGAGGGGAACCAACTTACGTAATTTGCACTCTTAAGCACCAGTGCTGCTGTGCCAGCTCCAGCCTCGTTGACTTTTAGCTGTGGAACGAGCATGCTTGGACTCAGGACACAGAGTGGCCATGATGTCCCTCTTGAGGCATCCTACGTTGGGCTCAATGCCAACTTGCATCACAAGTCGCGCATTAGAGGTGCCACGTGGTTGAGCACAGGACTGAACCCAACTCAACTCAACTCACCCTCTCACCTGCCTGGTGATGGTGGGTCTGTCTCGTTGGCTCAACAGGGCACACCCATGGAATGCCTGACTTAGTGCCAGAGGTGTTCATTGAACCCTCTAGACCAGCATTCCATTTCATTTAACACATAGAACGTATTCGATGAATTGATTCGGTTCTCTTTGTCTACGTTTGTAAATGAAGACCCACATTTCAATACGGTGACTTAGTAGTTATTGCATTCGTAGAGCCATATTTCCTGACCCCACTTATTCACGAACAATCCTGACGTGGATGTTAATGTTGCTGACGGCATAGGGATGATCGTCAGGCCTTTGTGACCACTTCTCTGAATATGTGGTACTGGGTCGAGGCCACTGTGCATGCGCTTGGATTGTTTGTTAAAGTGATGTCTCGCCTTCTAAAGTTGTAATTTCTGGTTGCCTAGATTTAATCAGTAGCTACTGTGCTTTTTACTGAGTAGAGGCAAAGAGAGGAGAGCTCATTCCTTCACCCACATGCTCAAATCATCGATATCAAATGGACATTTGTGGTTTTGACATTATACAAGTAGTGCTCACAGCTGCTACAAAGGACACGGAGAGTTGGAAGAACACCAGAGACATGGCCACAACTTGCCGTGGTGTTTGCTTGCGGACAATTGAGCACTTAGGACTGTGTTGTAAATGCTGCGATCTTCTTCTCAAGCTGGATGACGCGGTTTAAGAGGATCACTTTACCAAGGGGAGAAGCCCTCTGACCCATATAATAAACTCACCTATCTGATGTAGGCTAAATTTTTGTGTGATGCCATTGCTTTTGGTAAACTTCGACTTGATGACACAATTTCGCAATTTACAAGACCGGCTACTCCTTTTGCGCTTAAAGAGTCGCCATGTAGTGCTAAGACTATGATGCCACTAAAACAGCTGTCATTCGACAGGGACGCTTAATTCTCAGTGTCTTTGAGGCCTGCGTCAGATTCACAAAATCAGTTTTTGGGGCACTGATTGCAGCCTCTCTTCTTTTTGGTTCCACCAGTGAAAGTCCACTATGGATTATTCATAGCGACCATTGCCACGAGTTTGTGGTGCTGTTGGCGCTTCGTGACTGACCTGCTTTGGGCGGCTTTCCTAAAGCAGGAGGGGATGTTAAATAACCCTTTAACACGGTCGCAGTTGAATAAGGGGATGTAAGTCCGGGTCGTGAGCAGGTGGATGTACAGAGTGCTGGCTGTTCCATAGCAAAGACAACGCGATAAACGAGACTCGACTTGTCATTTGAAAACCACCTGAGTCATTGTTTGGGGCTAGGAAGTTGGACCACCTCCTCTCCCGTCTAATGGTGTCAGGGCCTTGACAAATCACAGTGGCCGCGAACAAGGCCACGAGTAGCGCGGTGAGCAGTCAATCAGAGCCAAGTCTAAGCAGTACCATTGTAATTGCCAGTAGGTAATTTTCACGCGACACAACAACATCTTTTACTTTAGCGACAACTCTTGCTAACTTCTGCATGCACAACCAACTTGCCAGCATGCATGGTTGATGGGGCGCCAGGATTTAGGCCTCAAACAGCACTGCTGAAATGCATCACTCCTCAATGAATGGCTAACTCAACAAGTGCACAAATCCTGTGCTTGAGTGTCTAGACACTCACATTTAGGCTGAGGAACTAGCTGGAACATGAAGACGGACAAAGATTCGCATGCCCACAAATTGAGCTTTTTGTTGCATAAGAAAGAAAGCCAGGATATCATAGGTGTGTATGTGGACTGCTCAAATCGAATCAACTCGAAAAGGAGGCCGCAGTGATGGCACACATTGTGAAGTAGATGGCAGGATTCCCCATTTATCCTCAGACTACTCGGCGCACGCAGTGCGGAGCAGGCAGTTACTGCAATGATTTTACGACGCACGACTCAACCTTTGCTGCCATCTGCTTACGAAGATGTCGGGCACAGCAAGGTGATAGTGCAATGGAAACCATCTGTCAGTCATTAGTGCTCTTGGCCACGGCGACACAGCCAACCAATGCGTCAGTGCATTTGGCTGTCAGGATGTGTAGACTGCCAAAAGGGTGGAACGGATATAAAGTTATTTTGCGATTCACCGAGAAGATTTTAACCGCCAAAATCATTAAGCGCTACGTGGTAGGGCAGCTTGCCAAATTTTACAGGCGCAAATAATCTGTGTGATTCCAGAGTCACAAAGTGTCTGTAAGCGAGGGAATTGTTGAGCTGGGTAGTGGTGTTTAATTCCACTTCACACACAAACCTCGAATATTTCAACTTGGTTTGAACGCGGTTCTTTCATTATTTATAATCACAATATTCTATTTGTACTGCCGTCGCCGGTTGGCCAACTCAGCGCACACCTACGTGCACGCATTCTAACACTTGTGGCGCACCAACTGGGCTTGCAGACAAGTCATGTCCAGCGGTCGTGCAGGTGCAACACGTGACTCTCCCCTAAAATGGAAGGAAGACGCAACGCCAGGGAGGGAGCATTCCTGATGTACAGAAGGGATTGGGTGGAGATGAGGAGGGGAAGAACGCTGTCGTTGCTTGCAGCCGTGCCACCAAGCACAACTGCGACATTTGGTACCGCAACAATTCCACCATGTCTTGTCTTACTTTCGTTGCCTTCCCTAGATTCACTCCTTGCCCATTAAGCACAATGATCATTGGTTAAGATTTCGATCCGCTATTTGGCATGCCCTTAGCACAGTTCGGCTGCTGCCCGTTTGGTTATGGTGGTGGACGAAGGGATGGAAACGTTTGCATTCAGAAGTTATTTGATGTTCCTGCCGCATTGACTGATGCAACCGCAGTTTGTTGTTGTGCTGGCAGAAACTTAGGCATCAATTTTGCTGATGATTGTGGTCGTCAATATGCTTGCTGCTGCCTTCGTAATGGGTGTAAGTTGAATAAGATTTGAGATGCCTGTAATGTGTGTCGATCCCGTGATTGATTGGTTGTGTCCTGAGGCATTTGTAGTAGCACACCTCCCTTATGCTCCCCCTCATCACTTCAGTTTGACTCTCCCAATTTGAGACTTGAATGGGAGCAAACCCGCGTAGAAGTTAAAAAACGTCATGCCTTCATTCGTGGCAGTCGCCCGCCCTACCCCCTTTGTCTATGCCTTTCCAGGTTTCGCAGCGTGGCTCGGTGGTTTTACACCACACCTGAATTCTCGATTCGTCAAGGCAGAGCCGGACTGCGAGCTCCCCACACATGCCTACGTCGGGATACCTGTTGTCCCTAAACACTTCCTCCATTTCCTGCAAATGGTCAGGTGTATAAATTGTCCTCTGTCGTCTGGGTGGACCTTGGGCTAAGACGAGATTGCAAAGCCTCGAGTAGACTCGAATGGTGAGCAGTGAGTTTCCCTTCTGCAGTAAGCACGGCTTTTAATAGTGTTCTTACTGGAACCTGTAAAGTAATGTCTGCGTTTTAGGGCGGGCAGCTAATTAACATTCGTTTTGACACCATCAGCCCAAGTAGCGAGATCCTTGTTGACAGCATCGGATAATGTGTTTCATCTACATCAAAATTTATGTATTTGATGCCGTAAACAGTCGCACCAAATGCTGCGTCTCAGTTAAAATTGTGGAGTTCTCATAACCATGGGGTGGGTACATTTGAAGTTTTGAATTCGTTGGCTCATTATCGCAGGTCTTATTACAACATCTAATGAAGAATAAGCCGTGACATTAGCTTTGGAACCAACAGGGTACGCCATAGGTGCTGAGCGTAAATAATCCTTTGGTAGACTGCAGCTCCTCTTCTGAGTTAAATGTTTGGATTACTGGCTGTGATATTCTGATTGCTGACCGCAAGTCCTCCATTAGGCCAGTAGGGACTGCTTTACTGTGGTGCAAGGTAGCAGACTGGGATAAAGACATATCTAATGCGAGATAAATAGTGAGCGGATGGTACAAATTAGAGTCTGCCTAAGAGCTGTGAACATCATCCAAGGCGGTAACAGACCTCCTCAAAGTGCTCTACTGCAAACCTTCTTGAATAGGAGCTAAATTCTCTTACGTAAGTAGGAGAGCATGGGAGCTTACCAGGGTATTATGATGTGAAAGCGTCACGGCCGAAATGAGAAGGGATGAAAGTTTGGAGGAATTGTCTTTGGTAGATGGGGAAGAGTTGATATCTGGGTTGGGAAAAGAAAAAGGAGATGCAAATGGAGAAACTTCTATAATCTCTGCTGCATAGCAAAATTTGTCAGTAGAGAAATGCTTAATATCGATGGAGGACTAGGTGTGGTGAGTAACAACCTGCATCTTTTGCATTGGGATGGAGGATGGTGGATAAGGAGGCGGTGGTAATACCGATGTAAGACTAAGTGGAATGGGAGCAGCAGAAGTCAGTGGTGCAGGACGCTATACTTGACAAAAGAAACAATACACGAAATGTTCATCATGAAAGGCGTTGTGGAGTGGAGTGTCTGGAAAACTCAATGGGGCTAGCTGACTTGTCGGATACTTTGTTTGCTGGCCTAAAACAGTCAGAAACGGTGAAGTGAGTTATTTTTACGGATAAAATATGCGCAGCTTTGGATCAGCTTCCCACCTCTCCATCTCTGCCGCTTCCACCAATCAATCCGTTCCATCTTCTAGTTGTCTATTCTACTTTATAAGTGATAATGTAAGGCAATTATTCAACAGGCTATGCAGGAAAATGGTGGACAGAACTAACTCTCCAAAACAATGGGAATCATCTCAAATATATGTGTCACGCGATAACTTTGAGATCTTGCACTTTCTCATGAGCTTAAGAATGGAATTCCCTTTTAAAAACTTGGGTCCATGACAGTGGATAAACAATGGCGCATTCCAATATTGCAATATTATTGCCACCCTTTTCGATTAGTGAAGTGGGCACGTGTCCATAGATCTTGTCCATTCAGTCAGATTTGACACTTTGCATGCACCCCACACTCCTCGCCCATCGCTTTGCAGCAGACCTCCGATCCCCCTTCTCTTTTGCCCCACGAAGTCTCAAAGATTCAATCCATCATTGGAAACATTTTCACAAGTGCAAATACCTTCAATCTCACTGATAGAACTTTCGATTTCTTCACTAACAGGGTTAACCAAGACACTGGAAGTGATGAGACGGCTGACAACGACGGAAATAATAGCAGCAACAATTATATCACAGTTCTCAATGCGGTAAACAATGAGGAAATTGACGATAAAGCCGGACCAAAATGGAAACGCCAACAGAGTTGAAAGACATGCAACTGCGAATCCTCTCTGCGATCGCATAAGCAAAGTCACTCACTACCATGAAAATGTCACTTCTACCGTAAGACGTTTGCGAGCAAATGGTCTCCTCAAGGTCAAGATCGCAGCCATACAGGTACGAAGTCCTTTGTCCGTCCAACTTGCCAACGCCTCTTTGCCGATCGGTCGAATTTGCAAGCGCGTATGAGAAGCAATTGCTGATGAAAAGCTATCGTTGTTCCCACCACACTGTGACTATCAGTCGAAGCTATTTGCTCAACTGACACTTTTCAACTTGTCCATTCTTCACTCCTGCTAGGGCCGCCATCAGGGATGGTGACACTACCACCCCCATCGAAAGCGCGGTCCATGACGTTGGAACGAATAACTTGACCACATGAAATAGTGTCGAAGTTGCAGTTTTTTTCTATTTTGTGCATCATTAGCTCAAAGATTTCGTGTGAAAATTGTCTAAGCTACTGTTTAACGAAACTTCTATGTAGAGTCTCTCAGTAAATAAATGCATGACGTTTCGCACAATCTTCCCCTTCAACCTTGATTGAACTGGCTAGCAATCAAATGAGTCTCCACAGTGCACCCCGCCCTACCGTGAGGAAGCCGACCCAAATCCAGGTGTGAGACAACGGTGTGCAGCCTTCCACACGGGGAACACCACAGATGTTGGCAGGCCTGCTGATAGTTTCTCAGGTCAAGCTAGGTTGTAAAAAAGGTCATCTCTAGCAGTAACTGCGATATTTACCATGTACCCCAACCCAGTTAACACATTTCACGATTGGATCTCAAATTTTGCTAAGGCTAAGCAATATTAAGACCAAATAGACTGCATTGTTCAAAGGGAATTCTCTTGCAAATGCATTCAATTACAACAGATTCGGAGTACGAGCGTAACACGGAGGTGAGCGTGTGCAAATAGTTCATTTTGAACAAATGGGTGATGCCATGAGAAAGATCATGCAGTGACGAATTATAAAGAGTCTAGGGTTGATTTGCCTGCATCCACAGAGCTGAACTACCGACCCCACGTATGTGCAGTCAAAACTTCGAATTATTCATTTGAGAGCATTTGAACTAGTGCTTATCCTATTTCTAAGATCATTTCCAATCCAACCCCTTTAAAGTTGACTACAGTGTGTCGATATTTATAAGCTCCTCTGCCATTCCTCGACTACTGTTGAACAAAGGCAACGACATCATGGTGGCACAACACAAACGCACACTCGTGATTATAATTATATGAAACCATTCCAAGTGTGATCCCGCCACGCTCCTAACTTGCCCTTTATTAAGCTCATTTTGACGCATTTCCATTTGGGCATTCCTGCTGCATTTAAGTGCACACATGCTTCGAATCAAATAGCTGCTCAGCAATCCAACTTCGACCATTTCCTATTAAGGAGCTCTCGGCAACTACGCGTCCCACTACCGCGCTTTAACTACTACTATTGACGATGTTTGCTTTGACATTTGAAACTCTCTAACCCATGGGACCCAAACCAATTCTACACTTGTAAAAAGAATTTGCCTTGGCCAAACCGCTGATGCGTGTATTCGTCCCATTCTTTGTTAGGGTCAACACAAACAGGGGCGAATCCACGAATTTGCACGTGGTTTTACGGCCCATCACCTCTCCCACCTGGTGTGTCGGCAATGCAACGACAAGAAGTAGCGACACGACACAGCTGCCGTTTTCGCTCCTTTATCTGGGTTTCTCTATCTAGGTCGAAGTCTTAAAATGCAGAGATAACTAAGTAAATCCAGAATCAGTTTAAATACTGCTGATGCAAATTACAGCTCCTTGGCTTCTTCTGTCAAAATCCAGGCCAAAGACGAGCATAATTGATAGTTTCCCTTCTAGCTGACAACCCCATCTTCTTTCTTTTAAAATTATCCAACGCTGTTTGCTTAGCAAGAGGCTGGTTGCTGTGACACCACTGATCAACGTTTTCTAGTGCTAACCAATCAAAAGCGGAACTTTTGTCCGGAGCGGTGTGCCAACTGATGTGGTCGGTTGAAGAGTTGCTGCCGAAACCAGTCGTATTGTTTAGTGAGAAGCCCTTACCAACATTTATAAGATAAAGGAAATTTAATAATTTGGCAGTCACCATTGTGCTCACCACTGATTATCAACAAACACCAGGGAAAATGCTACACAGGGCAAGTGGATTAATGATGCATTGTATTATCTAAGTAGGTCATTGTATATACTAGTGTGACCAGACAAAACGCTTCCAAATATTCAAATTATCTGCTTACCATTTAAATGGGAGCAAAGTCTCACTGAGTGGGGCCAGTTGAAGTTTATTTTGCTACCCTTATTTCAAGTCCTTTGTCACGTCAAGACCATACTTATACACAATCAAGCATGCAGTGCACACGCGAAACCTCGATGTGTATTGTTTGAAGGCTCGGTTGGATCCAAAGAATGGATGTAAAAACCCACGCATATAAGCTACATAAACCCAGGCAGAATCTTTAAGTTGTGCCCTCAAATGTCCACATCAGCTTAAGGCTGGGACCTTTTCTGCCTCCAGCATAACCATGAATGGCTGCTGTGGCATGCATACGCTTTGGGGATCCATCACAATCGATGCAATCTAGGATTGGAAATAGGCGTATCTGGGTCAGCCATATAGGAAAACATTGGAATGCAACATCAAACATACCCGAAATCTAGAAAGCGTTCCAGCACAAGCAAGCTATTTGTGTGGATGCTTCTCCATAACGTAGTGAGGATTGACAGCCTGCAATTTTTGTAGTCTGCTACATTTTAACCACGAAATGCGGCAATTGGTCGAGCGGGCAAAAAAGATCGAACCATGGGATTAGCGCCTTCATACATAAGGAATGTAAGTGGGGATGTTAGCCAAATGCAACAAAATTTAAATTGGTTAGCAGTCAGGATTCTACAAATAAGGAGACTAAGGATCTTGACATTGAGTGTTGCTATTTTAGAGTCAAGTAGCAAAGCAGTAGCAATCACCCATCCCTAAAGTGTTGCTGGGAAGAGTTTTAGCCTGCTTTACGTAAGAATTTGTATTTCATGGCTCTTTGCTAAAAGAAGATGCTTTGAGGCGCCATTTCAAACTAATTTTTATTTGCGAAAGACTCCTTGGGATTTTAGCGCAAAATCTTAGAATTGTCGAGTTTCCCCGCTGCACCCTTGCGCTATTTGAGCTTCATTAACCACATTACAAGACAATGGGTTCTGTTACATAAATGCCTAAATAGCGCTCGCAAATGTGTCTTCTGCATGCTTGCGGAGACTGTGCGCCTTTGGAATAATTTGGACAAGCTGGGTCTAACAGTTAATAGATAGTCAAACTGCGTTTAGGCGCAACGAAGTTTGGGTGCTATCGCAGCTCGTAAGTGAGCATCTGTGTGAGAATCATTTTTACGAATAAAAGATGCTGTAGACATTGTCAAACTGCAACCAGACAAATAGACATTGGCTGCTCGCCCTGATTTCACAGTAACTAATTCAACCCCGACGTATACACAGTCAAAACCTTGAAATGTACAGCTGACAACAATTCGGATGGTATTTTTTGCTCCAAAGGTCAAATTCATTCCAGCCACTTTAAATTCCACCATATGCAAACACAGCGTTTTGGGATTCCAAATTTTTTTGATAGCTCTAGCTCTCCGTTGGACAAAGACAACGCCGTCATAATGGCACAACATTGTGTTGATTGCTTCATGCAGCCGTTCTACGCGTAATCTCGCCATGCTTTAACGTGACTGTCATTTAGCTCGTTTTAGCTCATTCGAAGCCATTTGTTCCTTTTCACCACAACAAAGGTGTTCAAATGTTGTGTTCAGCTGCTGAATTTTTACTGTCACTGGCAGGATCAATCAACTGATATTATACACATTTGTTTAAATTACTTAAATATTCAAGCCTGGTTTAGAGTTTTGTCATGGAATGTTCCGCATTTACCAGCCACTGTCATCGCCTTCTTTCCAAGTTTTAAACTCCGGCATCTGGTTTCCCTTAATGCAACTATTATAGGCCAAGTTTTGCTTTCTTTTAAGTCAAACTTTTCCCCTGCCCATCCAGATCTTTAAATTTGCGTTACAGCTCCCAAAAATTGCCACTTTTTTAAAATGACAATCCAACTGGTTTAGAAAAAGTTATTCTTAACAAACCGCTGACGTGTGCCCCCATCACATTCTTTGTTTGGGTCCACCCACATAGGGGGTCATTCATGACTTCGCACGTGGTTTTACGCCCCATCGCCTCTCCCATCTGTCATGTTGTCCACGCGTCGGCACGAAGCAATGACGTGACGACCGTTGCTATTCCTACTCCTCTATTCCCTGTGCTAGCGAGAGAGAACTCACTAGTTTGGTTTTCCTTCCTTTGACCAGGCTCCTGCCTTAGTGGAAGGCTTAACAAGGATAATCGTCAAAATAAAGTTAGCTTCAGTTCTAAGGAAGTTGCAGTCCAGTTTTGGTACACCAATCACTGAGGAGTACGGTTTTTACGCATCCTATCGTGGGCCAACCAGAAGAAGCAGTTTTGTCCAAAGAAGTGCGCAAACTAATGAGATTGGCTGAGAAATCAATGTCAGCACTAGTGGTACCATTCGGTGGCAGGTCTCTACCAGCATTTGTGAAAATGACTCGAATTGAACATCTCCGTGCACACTATCGTACGTAATGCTGATTTTCATCGAAAAATACCAAAGTTAATGCGCCTCTGAGCAAGTGGATTGTGTGTAAAAGCCCATCAAGTTTTCAATTTTCTCTCCTTGTTATGGAAATGGGAAAGATACTCTCTCAAAGTGTGAGTTCAGTTGAAGATTATTTTCAATAACTTCATTTTTAATCCATTTTTCCCACAAGAGCATGCTTTTGCAGAATTTAATCTGCGGTAGAATATAGAAATTCCGTTATTCGAAATTTTAAGGGTTAGTCACATTTCGAGAAAAAATAATGTAGAACTTACGTCAGACACATGCTTGTGTGATCAATAAGCACGGATAGATTCCTTAAGAACTGCCCTTAACCATGCGCATCAGCCAAACTCTGAGGTCTTTTCCTCCTGCAGCGTAATCTTCCGTGGCTGCGGTTTCATTCCAGCGCTTTTGGGACAATTGCAACTGAAGAAATCTAGAAGTCGTGACGAACTTATTCGAGCTAGCTACAAAGAAGGAAATTGTTGTGCAATGACAAGCTTCTTAAAGCGTCAAAGAATGTTTTAACACATGAAAATTGTTAGTGGAGATGCCATTCCGTAAAATAGTGAGGAAGATGAAACTCAAGGCGACAAGACCAATGACCTGAAATTTTCGCAAACTTTGAGATCGCTTGTCCTCAAAACGCGGCAATGAATGGGCAGGTAAACAACTCGAACTATGAAATTAGCGCCTTCATACATAGGAGGCGTGAATGGGGCTATTGGTCAAAAGCATCAAGATCTAAGTAAATGAGTAGTCATGTGCATGCAAGCAAAAGGAATAGGTAGCTTGTATTTGTGCATAACTTTTGTGGATTCACATATAAATGCATTCGCATCCATCCATCCATCCATTCTCAAGGTGTTGGAAGGAAGTGTTTCAGCTTCTACCTCACAAAACTTCACTGTAAGTGAATGCTTTACTGTGCTACTAGGACCTCAGTTTTAATTTCTTTAGACTGCGTGGACGAACAACGCAGCATCTAAGACAAGGCGGGTTTTTTCACCATGCTGCTAGACCAACGGGGCTTCATTGACAATGTTCATGAGGAAACTGGGTTTGTTGAACTAATGACGATGTAACACTTGCGAATGCTCTTCTTGCACTTCTGAAAGTAGTGATAATTATAGTGCTGATTACGGATTGGCAGTCGTTTATTCTTGTCTTATGATGCATACGCATTATCCACCATGGTCATCTATGCGCCTTATCTTTGTTAACGTCCTCGATTTTTGGGTCTATGAGTCGCACAGAAATGGCAGACGAATGCGTTCTTAAAAAGATCGTCAATATCGAACCTTATCACTTTATTTATCAATCCAAATGCTTTAGTACTTTAATTTACTGCAATTCTTTTACCAATTCGCATTAGTCAGATACGGTTTGATTGTTCAAAAGGAAATACTATACTGCCGGTGTTACAAGCGACGTACATTGATCATAATTTGCCCTGTTCAGGACGCTTGCCTCCATGCGGGCAGATAAAGCATAGTCTGTTAATGTTAAGTGATGGAATCTCGCCTTCATCACGTATTCAGCGTGAGAGGAGACACTTCATCTCCGTCACGATTGTGATGAATAAATGTGTCATTTGCACTGATGGCATTGTATTTTACCGGCCGTTTGCTGCTTATATCCTTTTCATTAATTTTTATTACTTTGAGGTGGCATACGATGTTTGCCATTTTAACTCACTGCTTAGTAAGATGTACCCCATTGAGTTCAGTCGGCTATAACTTCATTTGAAGCGCATAAATGAACGTGTGAACTCAACTCGAGAAGGTAAGAACCACTACCACTTTTCCAATGATCCAAGTTGGAACAATAAAGGCTTGTCGACAGAATCTTGAGAACCAAGTACAAACTTGCATGGACTCTCACGATCTCACCAAAGGTCTTAATCCCTGTTTTGCATCTCTTTGTGCGTCCTTAATAGAAGCCTTCTGCAGTCCGATTTAAAAGCAAATAGTCCTGTTCGTCTACAGATTATCATACGAATATTCAGGTGTCGTGCATGTCTGAGTGATCGATGCTGTCCTTCATATCTAAGTAAAAATCGGTGTTTAAAGTTAGTTTTGACGGAATGAGCGAGGTTAGAGGGCTGTCCAAAATGAGATAGGTAATCTTCCAATGGCTCAGAACAGTAGCTTTCACATATTTAGAGGTAGCGGGAATTGCTCTGGAGGTTTTTATCATGGTAAAACCATTTCGCAGCCATCCATCCACTCATCTATAACGTAGTTTTCGGTTATTACCAAAGGCCAAATTTCAAGCCATATTTTAAAGTGCAGCATATCATCCTTCACGAAGTTATGCAAGATCTACTTCTTTCCAGTGAGTTCTTAATGTACACCCTGGTAAGCATTCGAGTGGTCACGGTTCACAACTCCTATCGTAACTTAAAGCTTGACCGATGAACCAGTGTCGAGCTAGTGTTGTTCTCATCTGTGTAGGCAGTCTCGTGGCTCCGAATGTGCTGCCGGTTAAGTTGTCACTATAGGTATCCCATCTTTTGCATTGATCTCGTGCCCGGTGGGTCAAACCGCGCAAACCTTTGAACTGGCCAAGAGGTAACATATGGTTACGCTGCGTTACAGCAATTGGTAGAGACGAGACCAGGCACTGACTAGTCTGTGAGCAATTCCACTTCTTCAGACAAAGCCAATTCTAAGTCCCTTGATGTAAAGTAGGTGCATATAGATTTTTATGGGCACTGAAGGAAAATTTGTTGTTCCTATAGACAGAAACAATGGTTCGTGAATACATTTACTGCCTCTCTGGGCTTAGTTTAGCAAAAGTAAGTGCTTTGGCCACCGGCCACAATCCACTAAAGCTTGTTAGAGGCGTCTGCAATCCGATTCCTAAAACTATCCAAACTACAAAAATTTCACTTCCTCTATGTGTGAGCATTAACTGTCAATAATTTGCATTCGGTCATCTGGGAGAGAACAAAATATGGCGAAGAGAGGAAAAGCGGAACCCAAAGTCTCATCTACTGCAGTACATGATATAGCCCATTTTGGTGCCCAACAATTGCTCCAACACTTGCCATATCTTGCTCATCAATAGCACGCCACTCTCAAGTTTTGAATAAGTTTTTCTCTTCAAAGATTAAAATCCGTCCCGACAAAGCGCATAACAAGCATACCTTGATTAATTAGTTAAGACAATCAAACATTTCAGTCCATTTATTTCTCAATGGTTAGTTCTGTCGGTCAACTGCGTACAACACTGAAATCCCATTCTGAGCATAGAAAGAGAAGTTTCTGGGAGCACAAAACCAAATAAACAAAACTCAGTTTGTGAAACGGGCACTGTCATGCTGCATGATAATTGCTTAGCTGGTAGTCTAAGCGATAGGGCTTGGAGCAGGAGGAGCAATTAGTGTCCGGTTCGCATTCTCGCTCATTTAATGCGCATAAAAAGAGGACTCTAGCAAGTCGCTTTGAAAACTGCTGCAACAATTGCCTCAGCAGTGGCAGCTATATTCGCCTGTTTGAATGGCTACTTATGGGCCCATAAGTAGTGTGTCACCAACCACATTACCCTACCCCACATCTTGGAAGTCAGACGCCGCATTGATTTCAGGTTTAGCAGAACAGCTCACGAAATATTGTCAGTGCGAGGATAGCCTTTTGGAAGGAAGGTGTATAAAGGAAATGAAGAAGATTACAGTACTGAAATGCTATTTTGTGCGCAAGAATTTAGGGATTTAACTGATCCCTGGAAGCATTAGCTTAGAGCCATATGGATAATAGATACTTTTAATGGCTGGGAGCCGGCAGTTTTTACGATTCCAAATAGTAATTAGTAGTTCTGTTCATGGCTCCTTGAGGAAAGGCTTTTCTCCTATGTAGTCCTACGATAGTTTTGGATGTGCTGATTACCAATTGTAAGAAGAGACTGAGAACGATAAAGTGGGGTCACTTGCACCCATAATTGGCCGCCTTTAAGTGCTCCCTCTTTTTAAATTCTGTTCTGACTGAGAGCCTCGTGATGGAAGGCTTAATCACCGAATCCACTGCCTTGGGTGAAGCTGAGTGAGCTGAACAGACAGCTGGAAACATTTCCACTTTGTTACATTTCCAGCATTAGAGTGGTTGCATTTTGCGAGATGCCTGTAAAATTAAGAGCATTTTTTTAAGCTTAATAGCTACTACGTGTCCTCTTCATTTGTCGAATCCAGCGCCAATATATGCTACGGCGATCCACTTATTTTTACAAGCGATGGGGAAGCATGGAGGAGGAGATGACAAACGATTGCAGGCATTGCAAAGATTCATGAAAGCTTCCACTGACACCCAGACGTAGGCAAGCATCAAAATCGAGGGTGGGTGGTTGGTTGTGAGGACATGTATCACGCCTTAAACCAAGTGAGTATGATCAGTAGACTGAAACTGCACTTGCGCAGCAGTTGATTTACCTTATCTACCTCCATGCGAAATCGATTCCAATTCGAGTGGTGGGTGTGACCGAGACTACGACGACGTCAACACGAGGCAGGAAGGCCAGGTGCTACAACATACATCTGACTGAGGCCTCTTTTGATCACATCAGGCACTTCAGCTCCAGTATCCACTACACACATTGATCGTTTACCCTCACCTTTACTCCCGTTTCTGCCTTGTCCTCCATTGCCGCTGCCTCCAGCTTCGTTGCATTCGTGTCTGCCGTTACCTTCATTACCCTCGGAAGAGGCAGCCATTGTGGATAGATGAAATTTTGTTAAAGTTGGGAGCTATGCAGCCATCCTCATCGAAGCAACAAGATGTCTAGCAGGTCTGGCAGCTTAGGTACCGTTATTTCGGACTCATCTTCTGACTGCGAATTATGCAGCACACCTCATGCAGGGATACCCAAGACTCATACAAGATAACAATTTTAATTTAATTGCCACATTAACTTCCCTGTAACCGATTCTCTTCATTGCGACTCGCACCAAAACCACGCAAGTGTTCCACTCTATTCTCACTAACATAGATGAAAATGCGCAATTTAACACACTTTTAAAGTGATCATTCCATGGTGGTACAAGAAAGAAAAGGAAGCATATTTTATATCGCTTTAATGTGCGAACAAATTCAAATGCCAATTTTGGCAAGGGGAAGTGAATTTTGACTGTCGATGCTGAGACAACAGCCGAATTGTTAGCAGAATCAACTTGTGCCATGAGAGAATGGGAAAGTGTTTCCTTGTTCTCGATCCTAACCATTGCTCATGTTTACGAATCCTGATAACTTACTATTGACCAATGAGTCGTGGAACGTTATACCAATGAGCTTCGACCATGCAATATATAAGGTTAGGTTGTCTCACTGCTCGTCATCTGATGCCCTCCCGACCATGAAATACGGTAAGATGAATTCCTACTTCATCTTCATCAACATTCGTTCTGCAGACTTATTCAGACCTACCTATCATGATTTGTTAGATGATTTCTTGCATCAACTACCACACTTTTTCCAATTGTCCTAGACTTTTCCATTGCAAGCATTCTGGAGCTGCCGCCTACTGCCCAAGCCGTGCCAAAGTCTTCGTGTTTTGACGTCAAGGACAAAGACAATTGCAGCTCTAGAGTGAGACAATCGGATTCATTTGAGTTCAGTTCAATACTTTCATCACCGTCAACCACCACAATGGTGAATTCCTCCAGCCCTTCTTCCACTTCGATAGATAAGGTCGACCCATCGTCATCATCACAGTTTGAATGTGGGTCCAGTAAACAGAGTCTTTCAAAGGATTCACTCACTCATCCTTCCTCTCAACCTGTGTCCTCAACATCCCTTCATTCGACTAGTCAAATGGAAACGTTTCTACTGCCTTCTACCTCACCTGCCAATTTTGACACTTCGATAGCGTCTCACCTTCCTCAATGCTCTCACCCACAACTGCCTAGCAAACTTGGCCTGCAGACCTCCGACTACCTTTCGTTGCGTCACTATGTGCTTTCAAGAATTCTATTCAATACGGTTAACAAATTCATAACCGAAAGTGGTGCCAATTTTACTGACAATGATGCCAATTTTTCAACCATCGAGGTCCGTAAACACACAAATAATGATGAAAGGGAAGACAACGGTAGGAAAAACAACAGCATTGGCTTCTCCACAATCACTAATGAGGTGAATGATGCGGGGCTGAGAGGAGAGGAGCGGCCGAAGTGGAAATGTGAGGAGTGTGGAAAGACATACAAAATTGCTGTCTCCCTACGAACGCATAAGCAGAGTCACTCACGTTCATGGAAATGCAGTATTTGTGGTAAAGCGTTCACGCGCAAATGGCTTCTACAGGGTCACCGGCGCACACACACAGGCGAAAAGCCCTTCGTTTGTCCCACCTGCCATTGGGCCTTTGCCGATCGGTCGAACCTGCAAGCGCATATGCAGGTACACATGGAGGTTAAGAATTGGCGCTGCACCCACTGTCCTGCATCATTCACCCGCCGCGGTCTGCTCACCAGACACTTGGAAAAGTGTTCCTCTTCTCCTTTTTCTACAGCTGCTGTTATGAATGATGTGTCCACCACCTCTACCACCAACACGGCGTACGACGTGGATGCCTCGAACCGAATCGCTTAAGATGAAGTGTTGGGGCTTCATTCTTTCCAGGTTTACGCAACAGTGGACCTCATGGTTTCATGCCATGTATTGCAAGCTACTATTTGAAACGCATTGTCTTATGGTAATTCTCGGCAGTCAAATATATGCATGTTTCGCACAGGCTGTATTTTCGCTTTTGTAATAGAATTATGGCTAGCAATAATTTAAAGAGTCATAAAATATGTGATCGAACGAAATGGCTGATGCTTTAGGGAACTTTATTTGATCGTGGTTGCTCTTTATCAAGCTTAGAGGTTGCTATAATTCCAATGCAAATTAACTAAGACTCATCACAAAGTGTTAGTTGTAAGTGGCTCTGTAGTTTGTTGATGCCATCTTATCTTACTTCATACAGGTCAAATTGAGCAAGCATTAAACCTTGCTCATTTTGTGGGTTCGGTTGATTAGTCTGTTGTTGACACTAGCCGTTGCCTTTGAGTTGGATTTGACGTCCCATTTTTAGGGTCTAGTTGTATCAAATAGGCTGTGATGCCTTAACATTAGCCCACTCCACAATCGTAGAACGCCAATCGACACTGTCACGATGATTCAATCTACTAACAGACACATAGGAGATGTCAACTTCAGGGTTACTAACATATTTTGCCTATATGCAGCACTTGCGTTAAAGTGTCGAACAAGTCTTACGCTTTATTCAACACCGGCCCTTAAAATGAGAAACATTTTTAACTTGATGATGTTGAAAGGGAATGATGCCATCCGTTACACGATTGAGGGAATGTCTTTGGTTCTTTCATAAGATAATTGGGCGTATCGTTCGGTTTATGTCCTCAACACGAGAAGAAGCCGACTTAATGCCCGGTGTGAAAATCGGCATGTGGTTGTTACAAAACGGTAACATAGCAGATGTAAACCTTCACGCTGGCAGCTTCTCAGGTCAAGCTGCCATGTCCCGCTGCTATCAAGGTGGTTTTAGTGTAATCCGGCTCATTTAACATGTTTCATGATTAGGCTTCAAATTTTAGGAATTAAAACGCCCTTTAGATTCCAGGACAAGTCCGGACAAAGTGAAGCTGTAATTATCGCTATGTATCCAAATTGACTACTCTGAAGGGTACGATGTCTCCTCGCAAATTCATTTAGCCACAACGGAGTTTGAGCATAATCGTAGCACACGAGTAAGTAAATGCGTGTAACCCATTTTGTATGAATAGGAGGTGCCATGAATGGGGTCAGGCAATGGCCAAGTTTGGATAGGCAACAGCCGATTCTCCTGAATTCGAGTGATAGCGCGTGTCATCACTAAGCGATACTCCCATGCTATTTAGCACATTGCCTTAAAAATCACAAGGGCATATTTCTGAGATCCTCTATTAGGGCGCATCAAACCATTCTTCAATGCATCAAGATAAGCAACCGTTATTGTTTAAACAGGGCTATGCTGCCAAATCGACTAGTGTAAAGCCTAACCCTCAAAATACGCATTTAACCACATTTTAAACGACATTTTTCCTTCTTTAAAGGTCAATTCCGTCACAGCCGCTTTTAATTACACTAAACGTACGCATGATGCTTTGATATTTGAAATCCTTTTGATATCTCTGGCCTTCTGTTAGGCAAAGGCAGTACCATAATAACGACAAAAAATAAAGGCTCACAGCTGTGCTGATCGTCTCACTAAGCTATTACAAATGGAACTCAACATATATTTACCTTGCTTTATGTTAGCTTCGTTTTGGCCCACGTATATGCAGTCGCTCCTGCTGCACTCAAGTTTGCATATGTTTCAAGTCAAATGGCTACTCACTGAC
The DNA here is from genome assembly GCA_001870725.1 of Taenia solium. Classification (NCBI taxonomy): domain Eukaryota; kingdom Metazoa; phylum Platyhelminthes; class Cestoda; order Cyclophyllidea; family Taeniidae; genus Taenia; species Taenia solium. The sequence goes on from MIEF01008853.1 coordinate 27,413, forward strand.
CCAGATGTAACTAGTTCCTGCCGAAAAGAGGCAACGTTTTGGAGCAATTTTATCCGCTAGTATAAAAGAAGAACCATGGCTCTATTTGGATTTAACCATTGCAGGGAAGGGGTTCACCGACTTTGTTCAAACTTTGACTCACACTAACAATGAGATGAATTTTTGTTAAGTCTTACGCGCACTGAAACATGTAAATAACAAATCAAGTCTGGTTTACTGGATCCAGTCAAGGTATGTATATCATCCGAAACCGACGATTGCCACCGTGCTCCACGCTAATTTCAAGCTACTGCGTCCGGTTTCGCTACTTTTCCTATTTCGAGGCAGCTCAAATTTTCAATGTCCCGGTTAAATTTCTTTATTTGTGCATCTCTATAGTTCAATTTGTATTGCATCTCTCAAAAGCTGCGATTCACAAAAAAGAAGCACTTAATCCTATCAAGGGCGTTCCGTTTGCAATTTGAAACCCACCACTCCACGCGTTCAGACCAAATTTACACGTATAGAAAATGGCTGTCCTGACCAAACCGTTAATGTGTAAGTCCACCCGATCCCCTATTAGGATTAGCACACGTGGGTAAGGCCATGAGTTTCCTCGTGGCTTTACTCCCCATCGCTCAGACTAACTGGCTTATTGTCCATGGGATGACACGAAATGGTGACGTAACAAGCGTTGTCGACCTCAATCCTCCCTACTCTGCGCTAGATTTTATGGATCTGCTCACTGCATCGGTATGATCACTGTAGAATATGCGCCGCCAAAATTAGAAGGTGTTGCGTCCAATAGCTTATGCTGGTTTTTTACTGTTCCCTCATCTATCTTCTTGCACTGTTCAAGCTAAAGAGGCCTAATAATAATGAAGGCATCCCTAAGTCTCTATGTCCGGCTTATTAAAAGGAAAACGACGGTCTTCCTCTAATCCAAGTTGATCAAGCAATATGATGACAAGATATTCATTCATTTAGAAGGGACAGCGCATAATTAAGGATCATTTTGGTGCACTTTTTCTTCACCATTCTGTCCCAACAATGCTCCCACATCATCACAGCTGAAGCGTCTTAGGTGAGGACAACAGGCAGGTAGTAATGCCCTGTTACGTACCACGACTACTGCCGGTACCTCACGTGATTTTCTAGGACCCACTTAACAAAGAAACTGCATTAGCATCAATGTAAATCCCTTCCCTGAATCCATCTCTTATTGCGCTTTCTGAAATCAGGAAAACAGGTGATTGGTTCTGCATTAACTGGGTGCACGTGAGCCAACTTACAGCCTTATTAGCCACAAAAGCACAACAATACCAAGCAGAATTTCCAAGATTGAGAGACCTTGGGTGATCTTAACTAAAAAACGATAGTTTGCAACTTTACCATTGATCATCTTATTAATCGGCTGCCATAGGGCCGCAGCAAATAGCGGGGAGGCTCTTAAGAAGGCTGGAAATTAATTACATAGAACACCAGAGTTGTTCAAATTTCGCTGGCATTGGACCTATTGCTATCACGACGGTAGCACTCTGCACAGAGTTGTGAGTTGACCTGTCCTATGGTCAGTCATCGTCTACGTATTAGACACTTCGACCCTAGTACTTGAGCCCTAAATGTTTTAGGATCTACTTGTTTATTAATTTTTATACTTCTTTTCCCGTTTCTTCCCTAGCTACTCCATGATATGACGCTTCTCACCCATTTTATACCAAGCTGCTCGTCAGTGTTGATGGGAGTCCAATGTAAGTTGTGTGTTACTTTTGTGGGTAATAACGGTTAATGTTGTCACAAACGCATCTCGACGGCTTCTCACTAAGTATTTGTATACTGAGTTAGAACAGAGAATGTTTGCATAGGTTAGGTCGGGACTGTAATGCCATAATTAAGATTCGTAGGTCAAGGCTCTTAAAGTACCCTTGAAAGACGATAGCCTATGGTGACTGTGTTTGCACGTGACCTGCGCTAAGACTTATAAATGCAAACACCTTCACTAGACGCATAGGATTTCACACAGTTTATTATTTTGATCAACCTTCCTTGCGTAGGGATGACTCTGTTCCATCAGCACTGATCGCCCATGATTTTTTAAGCTCATATTCCGAAGTTTGAGGGAACAGCATCAACTAGATATGCTGCATGGCAGTATGCCATTACACCTGTGTTCAAGTAATTGCACGATGCCCTTGTCGATTAAACATTCGGCTTCAAATCGGCTTTTTGACTCAAAAATGTTGCCTTGCTTGTAGGCTTTAAGTAATTATTTGCAGTGAGATAATGGTATGCAAACAGGCACAAAACTCTTACAGACCGCCACATGCGAGGTCAAAGCTTTTGGAATGCTGCATAAAATTCGCTGTAATGAATGCCCCAATGCGAGTTTGCACCTAAAATTTTAAGAATTGCTAATGTTTGAAGCGCATCGCCATCCTTGTGCATCTAGATTGTCCCTACTGAATGGTAACTTCTCTGAAATGCGACTCGCAGCAACAAATTTCAAGTATACTAGAGGTGTTTCAGCTTTTAGTAGAACCCACCAACGCACGTACTAAAACAGATTACACACGTGCAGAAAATAGTTATCCTGATCAAACCGTTGATGTGTGAGTTCATCCAATCCTCTGCTAGGGTTAGCAAACAGGGGGTGAAGTCGTGAGTTTGCGCGTGGCTTGCCTCCCCATCACCTCCCTTACCTGGCATGTTGTCCCCGTGACGACACGAAGCGGTGCCGTGATAACCATTACCATCCCTGACCCTCCATCCTCTGTGCCAGATTTATAGGCATCTGATCACTGCATCAGTGTGATCACCATTATATGAGCCACAAAAAATGAAAATTTTTGGATTCACAACCTATTTTGATTTAATCCACGATTCTGTCACCTACCCTTGTGTACCTCTTAAGCTAAAGAAGCCTAACCCATAAGCTGGCTTAAGATCTTACAGGTATCACCACAGAAGGCAGTTTTTGACAAAGTGGTGACGAATGCATTAATTTGACGCAAATTCAAATGTTTTGATTGAAACAGTAGCCATTGCAACTTGGATTATCGCTAGCAAGTGCTTCCGTAAAACAGAATCGCCGAAATAAAGTTCTAATCAGTTCCAAGACTACTAAGGCTACTCAGAACTGCTTTTGGCCTCATGTTCTAATCTAGGTTAAAGGTAGGCATAAGTAACAGCCGTCTTTCCTGCTGAAGATTTTGTTTTCTTTTCCTTAAAGTGGTTTCAATGCACAGATAACATCAAGAAAATTGCGGTCTAATATTGATACACCGATTCCCAAAGAGCCTGACTTATGCAGGTCACATCGCACGCCAATTCGATTAAGCAGTTTTGCTCAAAGTGGTGTACCAACTTATGAGATTGACTGAGGAAAGAATGGCAACACTAGTCGTGGAAATGCAGCTTGAATGATTGGACAAAATGCAATATTCTGCCACCAGTCTTATAAGCGGAGTACACTGAGCATAGTTTCCCTTGTTCAGGATACTTACCTCCATGCAGACAGATAAAGCATAATCTGTTAGTGTTCAGAAATGAATTCTGGCCTTCAACGCGTATTCAAAGAGCATGTATTACAAACCAACCTGTATGTGTGAAGGTGCCACTGCTTTGTGCCCAGGTGTGATAGTCTTCGAGGAGTCACTGGTATCTGTATGCCACTGTCTGGTTGGAAAGAATGGCTTGTGACTAGTGAGAAACGTAAAGGTTCGCTCTTGAAAGCGGAAATAGCACTGCTTTATTTTGTCTATAGATGGAGAAATTGGTGTAGAAAAGAAATGTATCATCTGAGTTTAGGTGAGTTGCACTCACCCGTGATGCCAAATTTAAATTTTTTATTTAAAATAAAGGAAACCAAAATTAAAGACACATGAATCACAACTAAAATATGTAGCCAGTGCGATTACGCCATGTAAAGTTATGATCTGTCACGCAGGTCACGTACCATGAGAGAGAAACCATCGGCTGTCCAGAAGCTAAGGACATTGAGAACCCTTTCCCTTGCAGACCGTATTGTTTTCATTACTGCTTCAACCCCATCGATGTTATCCTTTTCTACTATGCTTAATCTATTCCGTTTTAAGCGATCTTTTATAGGAAATCCCCGTCGCCCCACTTGTATGTTTACTATTGATCAGTCGCTTCATTTGTGGAAGCGTACGACAAGGCAAGTAACTGATATTGAAGTGAGAAAGAGATTGATGATGATAAGTACAGGCCGCAAAATGTCAGCGAGGAGGCAACAAAAGAGTTTGGTAAAAGGTTTTTTAAGTGCTGCGCCAACCTCCTCGTTGCTTCTTCTCACTTCGCAAGGTGCGACTGCAGATAGAAGGAAAGTACCACATACTGTAAGCAATGTGTCGGTTTTGACAGGTAAATTAATAATTTGCAGCACACACACACATGCTCACCTTCCCCTTGGGATGCGTTCGCGATAAGTATTGGGATAGCGTTGTCTAGGACCTGAGTGCTTGGCCATAGGACAGATAAGCTTGTACTGGGTAAGGAATGAGCTGAGGGGGAGATAACAGGACCTGTAAGTGTGAACTTCGTTGCGATCGTAGATCTATCACCTTCACTATTTAGCTTTCTATTTCATCTTATTCTTTTGTTCTAGTATTCGCCTCCCCCAAGACCAACTACCTCAAGGAAAAGCAACCTAGAAGTTTGTTCTAAAGTAGCAATGATTAAGCTGATACTGCAAAGCAGACATAAAGAAGGCTGGAGAAGATTGCCAGTGGTGGCTTCAACTCCAGTACTAATGATGATTACTACATATTTGGCCATTGCTTGTTCAGTGGATTATGGTTGCGATGCTCATCCAGTTCAGCCCCAGAATAATGACAAGTTATGTCCAATTCTATCATTTTTAATAAGCACAGGGTCTTGAAAAGTGAACTGGGTCCCCATGGTTTTGTAAAGTGGTAACACTTTCTGCTCCTATCCGCGTAAGTGACATTTTGACAAGAAAAGTAAACTAGCAATATGCAGTGATTGCTGCCAATGCAATTTTATTTTCTGGTGGCCAGGTATTTTAATCCGAAGGTGGGATTACTTTACAGACGCCAAGCGCTTTGATTGGCGCTGCATTGATCTGGACCATGGAGCCGTAAAACTGGTTTCTGTGGGAGTCCTCATTTCATTCTCTGTAGGAATAAAGAATTCAACGCTGGCTTCGCTATCGACAGTCGGATGACTGACCGAATAAGAAGACTTTGCAGGTAGACTGTGTCACACCTGGGTTTCAATAGCCCTCCACTAATTCTGGATTTTGAATGCTGTCCGTGCACTAAAGAATTGTTCTGCTTGGAATGCGCCAATGAGTAGGAAGTGTAAAAGAGAATTCTCTTGAATGAGTAAGGTTTGGTTGTTAAGACAACCCTGTATACATTTTAAAACAACAAAATATCCTAGCACGGAGGGAAGGAAATTTCACACGGAGCAATTTCTAGATAAAGTTGTCTACTCACAGCGAAACACAACTTGCCTTCTGCACAAATTTTCTTTCTCTTGTTGTCCACGCTGTCAAGCCACAAATAAAACATATCTATGCAAGAAAAGTAGTTATGGATTTCTTTTATTATCGTTAAAAATGAGCAAATTCGTTTATGAATACCTACTTCAAAACAAGTGTATTCAGCTGATAAGACACTAACCATGTTTCACGATTAATCTGATCCATAAATGAAAAAAAAATGTCTTTCCACTAAGAAGACTAACTATAGCTATTGAATGCTATGTCAAATGAATTTGGAACAAGTAGGGTAGTACTCTTCATGGATTAACTAATTTTGGTCAATAGATGGGCATCAGCGGTCTTCCAGTCATTGCTTCCCTTATAAGCAACTTTCGTGCCTGCAAATGATCGATAGCTTGGTCAGGCAACTCTTAAATGCACTGTGAGAAAGCAGCATATGTAGGAAATATCTTTGCTCCGTCATCAAATTTTCTGCTCTGCCGCATCTATAGACCCTAATATTCACCCTCTAGATGGGTATTGGTTTGAGATTTTCTAGTCCGCTTTACTGATTACCATTTTGTGTTGCTTAAGCAGATGCAGCGATGGCGCAATAAAAATGGGTGTATAAAGTATGCGGTATGCTTAGGGCATGTTCCAATGCAAACCGAGCGCCATAGAAACCAGTACTACTTCGAAGTCACTTACACAGCTACGTACGAACATGGGCCGGAGCCACCCACAACAATGCATGGAAAAAAGGATGCCCCCTAATTCATCTTTTGCCAAGAGTGTACAATTACCAGGTAATCAAGATTTATTTCGTCAAAAACACCCGAAACTCACATTTACGCATCCATGCAATTGGGGTTAGAAGGCGCATTTATTGCTGGAACATCCGTACGAGGCCGGCGAAAGAGGATGACGTGTGGCTCCGACTCTTGATACATGTAACGCTCCCAAACATAGGGCTGCTGGATTTGAGTTAACACTGCTCCCTCTCTGTCTTTATGCAATATCGTGGCATTCAGTTAACCATCTCCACCGACAAATAATTTGCCTTATAACAAAATAATTCCCATGCGTAAATTATCAATAATGAGAAGAGTTCCAAAGCACGGGAGCTAAGGCACCTTTTTAATATGTGCAATATCCCATATGCATCGAACCATCTTAAACAATAGCCATTATCTTCGTGAGAAGGAAAAGAGAAGTGGCATGGCTATATTCATATGCGTAATCACAACACTTATTGGATTGGCGCATCACCATATTGGCTATGAAATCGCCATAAAACGTCAAACGATAAAGCAACAACGGAGGTACAAATCCGCACCGTCCGCCTTTTTGTCGTTCTAATAACTGAAACAACCGTCACGGAAATCTGTTTAATTTTATGTGCCATGTAAGTATTTTATATAAAGTTTCAAAGCTGCTCAATGCGAGTCACGAAATGAGATGAGTCGATGCAATGCGTCATAATGTGGCGACTGAGTGCTTAAGGGTCTCACAAATACATTGGTTGAGCTTAAGAATTAAATGGTCATGAGACTTTCTTATTCCGACATTGGAATGCACCTCGGTATCCGCTAACTGTCGATGCTTCTTCTGAATTCCTTTCATGAGCTCAGTAGCTGTTTAGGAGTCGTGAGACAGAAGGAGTAACATGACTTTGTTCGCGGTTTTGAGGGCACAAAATGGGGGCATGAGCACCTTGTTCCAATCATATTAAACAAAGCGTTAACTTGCTGTAGTTGTCAATTTCTTCCCTGAAACCATCTAGCGCCCATTTTTACTGTTTAACTTTTTTCTCGGTGAATGTCAGTAAATCTCACAAGCTATCGTCAAAATAAGAAAGCTATCAAAGCTCTCCTGCTAAGCTCCATTGAAGCTAGGTCAGTATTAACGTCCAGAGGTACCTCATTTCATTATCTTGGGTACAGGCTTGTGGCGCGGGTGAATTCACTCTATGGATACGTCGTTACACGTAACTACAAACGAATACGCACGAGTAATGAGAGTTATCGTGCGTCCGTATTTACCTTTGAATACATTTTTCAATGTCGACTTTCTGCACATTACTGAGTGACATTCTCCAAACGTCTCTACACAAGCATGCAAGGTAGCCGTTTAACTACGGCGAACACCAATGGTTACCTAAAAGCTACCCTAGTACAGCAGGAATAAGAAGGGATGAAGGGCGAAATTTTACTCGTTGTCCTGCTGGTGGATTTCACGCAACCCCAGAAGTGCCATTGTAAGGCGCCACTTTATGCTCCTATTTTGCCCATAGTCAAGGCACTGTGATCAACACTGATGTTGCTGTAAATCTCAGACGAATGGATCAGTACTGTAACTGAGATGATGCAGTTTTAAAATTAGACATTCACATTTACTCTTCATAGATAACACTAAACAAATAGTCATCACCTTAACCAAACTTAGTTGCACTTTGGACATGGCTTCTGTTGAAGTGAGCTCAAGGTGGAACGGGTTCAATCAGGCTGATGTTGGCAAGGTTTTGGTCACGCCTTGACCATCATTATGCTGTTTTTAGATCTTTAATTTCCCTTAATGCTAACTGGTATTAGGATTACTTTAACAAATCGAATACCAAAACGGCGACACTGGTTGAGATTTTGTGGTCCGAAATGCCAATCAGCGAAGCCGGTTGTGCAGTTTATGGATACTAAGTAGCGCAAGATCAGATGCAGGCCTCCTCTAAGTAAACTTTTTAAGGAACAGAGAAGTAAACTGAGTTCCAAAATCCAAACCTCCTTCCCACTTGCATGGGTAGATTCGCAATTGAAGCTTACTCTAAGTGACATCAACCACCAGAAATGTTCTCACCATTACCTTTCCATCCTTTCGTTTGCAAATATCTTTAAATGGGCATTTTCCTACAAGTTTTCTCTTGACATCTTTGTCCCTACTCCTTAGTTCATAATGATCAAACTTTCCTGGCTTGATCGTTGATTTTATCTGCACTATTTTCCTGCGCTTGCATAAATACAAAACCCACTTTTTTGATAAGCTCCCTAATGTTTTTAATTAAAACGATGACTTTGGTAGCACAATCTGAAGTTCGGTGTGATGTCCATGAGTGTGTTTTGGCTATGCTATCTCATCGCTGCTACACTGATAAAGCTGAGTCAAAAGCAGGAGAGAGCTTGCTGCTAAGTGGCAGTGATTTATGTTTTATTCCGCACACTGGGCCTTCACTTCTCAACGTTTGGTAAAGCAGGCTTCCTAGCGTAAAAGATCGTTATAAAGGCACAAGTTCAGTCTAGTAGTGATATCGCATCAAATATGGCACAACTACCTTTAACTTGATACCGGTCCACCTGTCAGGGTAGTCTTCATTTGGTCAGTCAGTTGATCGCGTCGTGTCCTCTTTGCCTCATTTGTGTAAGTTGTTTGTGATGGAGTCTAAGGTAAATAGGTGTTCCGTGACTGCAATGCAAGCATATTTACTGACGACTTCTTCAGCCATCAACAGTGGCTTTTAACGGTGGGGCGTCCACTGCATGGATGTTGAAGAGAAAGAAATTCCACTTCCCACGCCCGAAACAAAGAGGTGCTTCTAGCGAACTTTTGTCCATTACGGAATTAAAGAACTTTTCTTTGCTTCATGTTTAGCTTCAACGATGACGTCTGCACTGAATTCACAATTTTATACCATGTCGCGAACAAATAAACAGACCTCATGATCTGCGTAAGAATAGCAGATATCACGTCCCATTATCCATGCCATTCCTGATCTCCGCTTTGCATATTTATCCTCACATATAACAATGCTCTTTCAACCATTCCCATAGAATTGACATCATTCCTTTATGGAAATCGACTGCCTTTTTGACTGCATAAAATTTTACTTACTGCATTAGCACAGCATATACCTGACGCTGACTAATAGCCACCGATGTAAAGCCGTCTAATGGGAGAGGATATGTCAGTTTTCCATGTGAACTTAGACCAACTTCTTAGTTTGCTATTATGTGAGAGCAGTAGACTGCGGAGTATGAGGAGGCAAAGTATGAGTAGGGTGTTGTTGATAGCAGTGACGGAATGATCTGCCATGCCCTAGAAGTGGTGTAAGAACTACGAATTAATTTTATGGAAAATTATTTACCTACCATAATGTTAGAGAGTTCCATCGCCTGTCTAGTGAAAACAAAGTTTAAGTTAACTGCTCTGCATCACTGAATATCTTTCCTACTCCAGTTATTTTAGAGAGTAATGTTTTAAATCTTATGTTTTAAAACTGGCTTCTGCGCTGCGAGCCACTACAGAGGAGAAGGAAGGCGACAAATCAAACTGCTTTGCAGACAACCACTGTGAAAATATCATTCACGTGTACGCTTATAGCAAGCAGTTCCGTTGATGTTATATTATAACCATCGAGAGGTTGAGATCACATCCGAAACCGCATTGGGAAAATTCTAGGAAAGAGCGGTGCCGCTAGGAAGGTGTTTTATCGCTAGCATAAACAGAGTAAAAAGGGTTCAGCAATTTGGACACGGAGTTTAACTACTAATTGTAGTCTATAAGTCCTTCGACACAACTCAAGCTCCTTCAGTGTGCTGGTCAAGTCCAAAACGAAGGGACTTCAGTTCACCTCTTTTTAATAAAATGTCAAGTTAATAAGATTTCTTTGTCAGCACCATCCAAAATGGAAATATCGGGCGAGCAGCCACTGCTAATTCACCCACTTTAGGTGTTTTAAAAGTTATAAAATAAAATTTAACTCTGGAGACTTTTAAGGGCAGCACAGATACGCCAGAAAGACACTGTCAGCAGCCTTCCGAGTTTACAATCACATTGTCTTTAATCCCAATGAAGTCAAGAAACCGTTGGCCCCAAATGGGGAGTGAGAGATAAGTAACACTGCAACAGCGACAAGGAGCGTGTAGAGGATTAAGAAAGTAAATTTGCAATCGTCTCAAGTGTGGGACGTTTAGCAAAATAATTGGCAATGCGTGCAAGGCAAGAGATTGTGGGAATACTCTTGGCTTAGGCAATGGCCAACGATTGCTACTTCCTATCCATCACAAAATTATTCAACCCAAAATCAAAATACAGTTTCTGAGGATGTCAACACACGTAATAATACATGTAATTATGGTTTAACATTGCTCTTTCGATGCAAGGCCAGCCTATGATCACTACAGAGATTTTAATCATTTCATCTACATAGGCAATCTCGTGGTTCTTAACTCACAGCCGATCAATTTGGCATTTGGAAAGTCTCACTTATCTCATGCCAGATCACCTAATCATGCAACTCGTTTAACTGCCCTGAACACATCATACAGCTAAGCTGAGTTGAGCCTGTTAGTGAAGAATAGATCTAGTGCTGATCTGTGTGTAATCAATCGCCTGTTTTTACTACAGACATAGCTGATATAATCACGACTGACGTGAAGTAGTTATAAAGAGGGTCCTTAAGCGCTTAAGAATATACATCATTAGGAGGAGGAAAAGGATATAAAGGAAGGGAAGTGAGAAATGACAAAAAAATCCTTAAATTATGATGACTGTCTGCGTGTATGCTTCCATTAGTTCGCTTATATACACTCCAGAGATTCAACTGACCTTCAGATACCTGGTCAGAATTTATTAGCGCTAGCTAGCCGTATATGTCGTCAGATCCTATCCAAAGACAATTTTCATTCAGGTATCAAAATCACCAAGCTAGTTGGGATGCGAGTTTGTGCTAAGTTTTAATAATTTACTTTTGAATATTCACAAGTGAGTAGTAAGATATTGTAAAGGAAAATCGTTTTCCTTTGGGGCGGCTGCGGCCAGTAAAATAGGCATCCGCAGTAATTCGGTCGTTAATTCATTTTGTAGTTCCTTTATTCCACCGTTTACCAGTACCACCTTCTTTACTGCGGATCGTCGGATGTTTAGGAGAGCCTGATTCCTCTGAAGCCCCTCATTATAGCCTCAATTCATGCTGTGAAAGGCTGGAAGTAGTGGCTTAACAACTCGAAGGTCAAGGTCATTTTGGGATTATAGGTTACCTTGGCTATACTGCCTCCCTGTCAAAGCAGTCTCCACTGCACAAATCGGCAGTAATGAAGACAGTGCCGAGCTGTTATATGGACTATTGTCTATTAATAGCTTTGTGCCTCTAAATTGAGCCTACTTTACGTCAGCATTTGCACCAACCAGCGAAGGAAGTTGCCTAATCGAACTGCAATTTGCCTAAAAAGGGAGAAATAGGCTGGCCTCACTTGAAACCTTTACTACCTGAATCGTCCGATAGGTGGCGTTAATGAAAGGAAAACGGCTTTTGCTATGATCACATATCCGTAAGCCTAAGCTATTTTACCTTATAATTGTGAGTAGAAATTCGCCATTTGCTGAATAGTTTTTCCAAAGTTCATTATTACTAAAGTTTTGCACTAGCGGTCATGAAACGTGCATCAGCCTTTCACAGTTAACCAGGCATTGCATTCCACAATCGATTTGAATTCCTTGCAAGCATGGACTAAGCCGAGCGATTCGACAAAGAAGAGAGTATGAATGAATGTGTCATAAGTGCAAGAATTACTATTAAAATGACATACCTTTGAATAAATATCTGATGGGAGAGTAACTGATATGCGAAATGCGCCTTATGTAGATGGCAAATTAAACTCAAACGGAGTTAGTTAGCACTTTTCAAGACATTGGCTTCCTCAACTCTTGGTTCTCTTCCGGAGGATGTTCTGACATTTTTTTAAACAGATCTACTAATGCAATGTAGTTAGTAATACTGCAAGATGCTCAACTTGCTTGTTTCCTTTAACTCGCTGATTTGCTTGGATTGAAATAAGTTGCTTGTTGAGCATAATACTACGTGGAACTTAAGTTTCAAAGAGTCTGAATAATCACTACGTCTTCCATAAGGCGGGTCAAACCAACGTGCAGCCTTGTGTAGATCTCCTGGAACCAGGCACCTAACTGCTTAATCTCCTTCAATTTGCGCCATTCCCTGAAATCTTCGGAATTAAGTGATCGATCTTCTTGAGCCTCAGCCACAACAAACCTTACTTTAGCGTTCCAAATTTTCTTCCCCCTGTAAAACATTACCACTAGCGCTTTTGCAAAAAGGATATTTAGCTAGGCTGTTTAGAGGCTTATGTAAATCAAAGTTTAGAGAAGACATCGGTGTTGGGCACTTCCACGTTGCCACACCTAACGTAAACTTTCCTCATCCTCCTTCACTTAACCGGATTAGTCAACCCTAAGGACTAACGATTGCGCCTTTCTTATCTTGTTTCATAGAGAACCTGCATGAGCTTTAATTGCTAATTGAATCCCTGAGAATGTAATAAATTATAGCGGCATTTCATTAACCCTATACGATGGCTCAATCAGATGCGAAGGTAAGGCTGGCCCGAAAGATGACCATGCTTTTCTCGTACTGGCAAACGCCTGCATACCAATACTCAAGGGCATTTATGTTTCCTTTCACGGGCCACTTCAGCGCCTAGTCATTGCAGAGAAACTCCAGTGGGGCGGGAGTTCTTCTTTTTAAAGCTAAATGTCTGCTGTGGTTTAAAGAAGACTTATCCTACCCTTACACAGTAAGCGTTATACTAAATTGTAGCTCCCAAACCATATTTTGACTTGATTGCTGACAGCAACAGCAAAATTATGCAGATCTTATTCCCATCTTTGGTAGTCGCCCATATTCCTCTGCGTGATTGCTAATGGCGCCCTGAATAGTGGCATGATCCTGTCACAAAGAGCAGACAATTGGGAAATAAGGCATCCAAATGGGCAGTGAAGAAATCGATGCTGTTTTGCTTAGTAGGACATTAATAGCAGCAGCAATTTCCGCGCCTACTCCGATTCATCCTTTTTTAAGCTAAAAATCCTTAAGAAATGCATTATTCTCCTGGCTTTAAAGTATTTGCAATAGAACTTTGAATGCACTTGTGTGGGCCGCAGCACCGTATTATACTTAAACGATTTCAAATGATATCTGTAGTGTGAAACATACCACTGCATAAAAGCAATCTTTAACCCACACTTAGGACCAAGACGACCAGTTCGGTCAGATTGTTCTCCCATTAGAGGCAAGAGAATCAAGTGAGTTTACCACATTGCCCTTTTCTTGATGAGCCTTTTGGGAAGTCTTCTCGTTGTCTTCTTGAAGGACCTGTAATTTGTGAATCGAAACGCTAAGTTAGCTCACTTTACATTTTCTGCTTTGAGGGAGCTCCATTTAGTGTTGCGAAGTACCATATGCAAAGCTATCGAAACCTCGTGCCTTTTGCCGGAGAACAGGCTGTTTATAATGCCAGAAACTTACATATAGAGAGTTAAGAAGGCATCTTTCACTATTTTGCGTGACAAAAAATTAAGCTTGAACGGATGATTAAATGTGTGTATGTTTCGGGGGAAAGAACTAATAAGCTAGTTGAGTCAAGTCATGATGGAATTAGGAAGAAGAGAATAACTAAAGAGGTACACGAAAATCGAGGCCTCTGCTCCACTTTTCGTATATTTACTGACGCGCAATAAGTGATGTGACCGGCCATTAGTAGTGATACACGACTATGACACCTATTCATCATGAAGAAGTCTTAGCCTGCACAGATTTAAAAGTTCCTTGCTTTCTGCTCTTTAAGGCTTAGTACATGTGCTTCTTCTGTGCTAATCAATACATTGAGAATTGTTTCTGTGCTTAGGAGGTGCTCACTACTTAAGGCATCCACAAGTCGTAAAATAACCTTCCCGTGGAATCCACAGTACAAATTCATACTGTATTTATCCCCACTTTTGCGACGGAACCATAAGTTTGACTATTTATGGGAACGCGCTAATTATTACATATTTCTAAAAAAAACTTATAAAACATGGGGGGGCAAGTTTTGATGAAGACAACTACTACACAGCAGTCAAATGTTCCCTCATTTTGTCAATTAAGTCGTCGGGTGAAGTGGAAAAGACCCAAGGGTAAATTCGGTTTCTGGATGTGAAATTGACTCACTTGACTGGAGCATCGAAGTCCATAGAGTCGAAAACATTAAATGCATGCTCTAACTGGCTAATCTCTTATTTTTAAAGCGACTGCCTCCATGCCTTATTTGACCACAACTGTTTTTTAAAGAAAAAAATATTTTTTCCAATGTAGTTAGACTGATTGGGCAAAAGAACAACTATGCTACCAATGTTACAAACGAAGTAGGAGAAACTCACATTTGTAGTGATCGTTACAAATGCAACTTTCTTTTGCTTCGCAGACACAAAGCCTTTCGATTGGCGTTGTAATGACTTTAACCATGAACGCATAAGCTTGGTTTATGTCGGGGCCTTCCATTCATCCTCGATCAGGGGAGACTTCAATGTTGGCTCCATTATCGAAGACGTGCACGAACAAATCTTATAGTCGAATGATTGACCAATTAAGGAACTTGCGCGGACTGCCTCAGTAGGTAGGTTGTCATTCCCGCGTTTCAACAGGCCTTAATTGATTTTGAAGTTTAAATGTTGTCTCTACACTATAAAAACTTCTGCTTGAGATGAGCCAATGAAGAGGAAGCGCAGAACAAAAGAAGTCCCAAGAATGATTAAGGTTTGGTTGTCGAGGGATACCCCGTATGCATTTTACTATAAGAAAATATCCAGACAGAGAGAGATTGAAGTTCATGCAAAATAGTTTTATGGTAAATATATCTGTCTACTGCAAACCCAGTTTGCCTTCTGCATGAGTTTCATTCTCTTGCTATCTGCACTACACAGGCATAAGTAAATCATTGTCTATACAAGAAGAGTATTTAAAGTTTCATTTGATTATCATTGAAAATGCGGAGGGGTGGACGCAAGCAAAAGTGCTTGCAAATAACTAACCCAAACAAGTCAACCCCACGAACAAGTCACCGTCGCCACTTTTTACATTTGATCCAATCCTTTGTTGACAAAGCACCCCTCCACTAATAAAAATAACCACAGCTACTGAATGCTGTGTCAAATGAAATGGAACAAGTAAGGTAGTGCTCTTCATACTCTTGTTTCTACATTGCATTTATTGGTGCCATTTGTGCTAGAAGATCATAGCTTACAACAGGTGTAATGCGGGTTAACTACAGTCGTCAATTGTAGCCGTCTCTGTTGAGGAGCCCTATTTTCTAATTTGCCACCCTTGAAGTTTTCTGGTTATTTAAAGTCAAAGCGCATGCGTTTAACGGATTAATTGATTTTAGTAAATTAATGAAACTCAGTGATCTTTAAATTGCTGTTTTTTCATTAGCACCTTTTGTGCCAGAAATTGATCGGTAATTTGGTCAGGCAACATTTGATGAAAACATTTTGCTCAGCCGTTCTATTTTCTGTGCTGTCGAAATCTCCTGGTCTGCTGCACCGATTGCCATTTCGGTTTATTTAAACAGATGCATCGATGACATTTTAGAAATTGGCTTGCTAACGTGATTCATAGTACCATCAAGTGGTGCAAATATCGGGATCAATTACCAGTAAGGAAATCAGGCATCCGAAAACACTATAAAGACCATAGAATGAACTAAACTACTGCACTCAGATTCACTGTGAATGCACTTCAACAGAAGTCATGGTCGAAGTAAATCTGATTTCACTCACGGCGATGGCTAATGCACCCGGCGATATCTACTTTTAGCAAATACGAGGACCAGACCTCAAAGCCTGGACTCATCTATGTATGGAAGATGGGGTACTACCCTGTATGAAAGATTAATAGGATTATTCAATGCGTTCCTAGGATTTCGAATGTGCACAAATTACGATTCCTAAGTGGAATGATAAAAACGCACAATGTAAAGCTGAATGTAAGTTCTCAGCCATCGTGTAGGCTTCAGAAAGTCTACGAAAGTGTTGCCTTAGCACCCGCTACCTAACTATCACGTGTAGTTTCACAAAGATTGCTGGCAAATTCACTACTGGAGCCTTGCAGGCCGATCAGCTACAGCCTAGATGCGTTACGGTACGCGTTAGGCCATGTTTGAATGGAAAATCAAGTACCAAAGAAATCACCAATACTTCGAAAACACTGTCACAGCTACGCATGAACATGGACCACCCCCATCAAACATGGACTGGAGCCACTCACGCTAGTCCCTTAATTCATTTTCAAAGAACAGGGGACAGTTATTTAGTGATCAGTATTTATTTTCAAATCACAGCCAGATCTCTACCCACCCATAGGAGCTTTGGTAAGCGCGAAATGGGGGTGTTGACATCTTGTTGCAACCGAATTAACAAAGTACCAACCTGCTACAGTTGCTTACTTCTTTGCTCGAAATCAAAGTTAGCCACCATTTTTCACCATTGGACCTGTTCTTCCCTGATTATCAGTGAAGCTCTTTAGCTATCGACAAGTTAGGAGGCCTATCACAAACATTCCTCTCCAGCTCTGGTAAAGTCGAGTCAGTTTTAACTTTCAGAGACACCCAAATTCAATCGCATGAAGTTGAGATTGTGCCACGGACGAATACACTCTGCGATTGCGTTACTGCTCTTTACCACAGACGAGTATATATGAATAGCGAGAATTGATGGGTACCCTCATTTGCCTTCGAATACCAATATTTTTACTAAGTGAATTTCTTCACACTCCCATAGACAAGTTGTAAAGTATTCGCTTAAATACGAAGAACACCAAAGACCACTTAGGAGCTATCTGAGTGCAGCTGGAAAAAGGAGGATTGCAAGAAGACGTTTGATTCGCTGTACTCTGGTAGCTTTAACGCCACCCTTTACGCATCATTGTGCAGCGCCACTTTACGCTCTTATCATGCACATAATTAAAATACCGTAATCCGCGCCGGTGATGATGTGAGCCTGCAAAACGACTGAAGACAGCCTAATATCGGAGTTGTGCTGCATTTGTGATGGTGCAAGCCTGAAATCAGACGTTTGCATCTGCCCCGCACAGATTTCGTTGAGCAAATAGTCATCACCTTAAATAAGCTGAGTTATACTTTGGACATGGCTGCTGTTGAAGTAAGGCTCTAATGGAACAGGCTCCATCGAATTTTATATTGATGGAGGAGTTTCGGTGGCGCTAGTGTCATCAAATTTTTTAGAGTCTTAGTTTCCCTTCATGCTGGTTGATACTGAGGATTACTTTGACGAACCAAATACCAGTATAGCGTCACTGATTGAGATTGAATGACCCACAGCGGTAGTCAATAAAGCAGATCAAGTAGTCTCCAGATGCCAAGTCAACTACACAGAAAGTAAGGGACAAAACTGAGTTATCAATTCAAACGTTTTTTCTGAGTGTATGGGTAGAGATGCAATTGAGTTTTACCACATGCAGCTGCACTCATCACGAATATTTGAAAACACCCTTGAAAAAACAATTTACTACAAGTTTTTCTTGACTTCTTTGCCATTCCTCACTAGCTCATCTCAAGCAAAATCGTGTTTTGAGCATGCACAGAGGCCTTAAAGCGGCACATTCTACCTTCCAGGGCGATATTCACTACCTAATTAATCAGTTGATCGTCCAGTCATCGGAGTGGCAGACCCGTGCACACACTTTGTTCCAAGTGACTGACTGTAAGGGTAAAGTGCCGACAGAAGCCAAGCTCACGCGATCTTGACCCAAGTCATGTTAATGTCATCTGAGGGTCTGTACTGCTTACAAAGTTAGCTTCCATTCTAGTAACTCTATTGGCCGTCGGTTACTGCGTATGCACTTTCATTGGTCAGATCATTTTGACGCTAATTTAGCACTTCGATAGCGGCATGCTCAATTTACGGATCTAGGAGGAAGGGCGCATCGTTTTTAATTCCACGTCTGAAACCGACGATGGTGGTGGCAAACTACAGACAGTGGGCTGCGCACAATATTGACACTCCTTCGCATAAGTCGCGTAGAAATCGGCGGACCTAATCGTTCGCTTAGGAGCCAAGGCCAACACGACCCTCCGTCCACGCGATTTTTTACGTCCTTGTCGCGGTTTGGACCTGGTCAATGCGCACCCACATTATTTTCATCTGCGCTTGGCGAATCCCCTCAAGTCATCTAATTACCAACAGGAAATGGTAGGTTCAATGTGGAATTAGTGTCTTTGTGAAGCCATGCAATTCTACTACCCACAATAGCACAGCAAATTGCGGGTCCTGACTGCCAGCCATTACAGAAAACAATTAATTTTAAGTGGAAAGTCCAATATCTTATGTGATTTTTGATTAACCTTAAAGACTGCCATATTGTTGAAGCCGTGAAAGGCCGAGTACGAGAGGACGAAAGATAGTTAGGTTGTTAATGGTAGTGGTGGTGGAATGATCGTCTATATCTAAAGCTTGATGCAACAATGATGAACCGGCCCACCTTCATTGAAAAATGCCCACAGCTTGTCTTTTGGAAGATCAAAGGAGCGTTTGGTGAATCAACGCCATTAGGAGAAGGACAGATGAATAAACAGATCTTCCAAGTTGCCAAGGAGTAAGTATCGTACCGCTTTTTCATGTGTGCTGCATTATCCCAATGGTAAATTGACTTAACTATTTCAACTTCTCGCACTACTGCCAGACCCACTTCTCAATAAGGAGTATTGTGTAGAGCTTCGCCTTGTCTCCTCATTATTCGCTCTGTGGTCTTCTGCAGCCTTGATATCACTACCTAGGCAGATTATCGAGCATTACACCGCAAAGGCTATTCCTTTCGCTTAACCAAGACTGAGACTTGCTCTAGGTGGCTGATTGACGCAGCTGAAGAGGTTATTCACCAATGGACATGTGAGATAGACTCAACGATTCCCCATAGTACAATACCAAGATGGAAGATAGGAGGTTAACTTAAAAGGGAAAAAGGCAACAATGGAGATGGTAGAAGTCGCGGTGAAAAACGGTCTCGATGTCTCTGAGCACAAGATAGCCTAATGGCATAAGACTTATGCGATAGAACATGAGAACATATGGCGTGGTTGCGTTCATTATGCACTTTTGTACCGATAGCTTTAAGCGGTAATGCCAGGCGACTGTAAATTTATTCCCATCGACCCCTAACTTTGCCAGATCTGTTCATCCAAGACTTTCACGCTTAAACAACATGCATATGGAGTGCTGCGAAATTCATACCCTTTTCGAATATGCAGTGAAGGGGCATCATACTATTACCTATATGTTTGTGTTGTATGTAGCCTATGTATGTATATACATACATAGGTTATATACAGATATAATATCCTGTTAGCATAAAATTTTATGTTTCTTTTCCAAAGAAAAAAATCTATTTTAAGACGGTATATAAATGTCTATTATTCCTATTTTTGATGCTTTTTAGTCGGTTTATTTTTGATTGGCTTGTTTATGTGGGAGGTTTGCTTATTTGCTATATTTACTGGGTGTGTAGTTTTATCAATAGTCACATTTGTATAAGATGGGTTAAGAAGAGTGTTTCATTATGAGTCTGCATTTTGATTGTTTGCTTTTAGTGAGGTTATGCTTTTCGGTAGGTTTTTGACATGTTACTTGCTTTTTGGTTCTTGGTCTTATGAAAAATTGTCGAGATCATTAAAAATACTTTTTGTCAGATGTTTTGTGTTATTAGGTTCCAGGATTTCTGTTACGGCATTTCATCATTTACTGGGTTGAAAGTATTGTGACATTTTACTCTTGACTGTTATTTTAGGGTTAAGTTTTAACGCGTTACAAATATCTGAGATGAAAGATATACGTGTTTATATTTTTGATACTAGGTCTCATGTTAGTAGATTTTGTGCTGTCAGGTTGCATTTTAGTCATGTCTTGTAAGGTGTAGTGGTGTTAAGTACAATTCTACTAGTTGGCAGAAATGGATTCAGTGGATATCGTTGTGCTATTTTGACATGGTACTGGCATTTTGTGGATTATATGTAGTTGCTTGTATATACTACTGCATATGTATTGTAATACTTTGTTTGTTTGAAATGCCGGTTTCGGTCACTTGGGTGGCCATATTGTACTAGCCGATTGGCCGGCCTCCGGGCCGTGCCAACAGCCCCCAAGCCCTCTGTTTCCTGGATATGTTCTGCCCCAGTACTATGCCTTCTTTTTTCCTTAAAGGGAGCCTCGGGACGCTACATGTATGCTAGCTATATTTAATAATAGGTTATATAAACTGACAGATTGTGGTTCTATTGAATACTCGTTGATTTTATAGTATTAGTCAATTGATGATTAGATTATTATTTATTAGTGTTGTTTGTTTATTTATTATTATTATTTCGACGTAATTTTATAGATTTGCCAATTAGTTATTCCCTTAATTATTACTAAGGTAGAGGGCTTGTACTTTCTATGTTCATGATTATTCAAATATTAAGTGGTGTGATATTGCCCTTTTCATGTGTCGCCGATTATATATACATATATATAGAGTTTTTATGGATTTGAACTTGTCAAAAGATTCCCTTTTTATTTGGTTTTTACGGTATTGGCATATGGTGGGTGTGAAAATATTGTTTGTTTCACTTTTCATACATATGGCTCGTGTTTTGTATTATTCAAGTAATATAAAGAAGGGTGTATGAAATGTAGGGTTTACCTTGTATTTATTAGTGATGGGTGAGGCTTTTACAGGATTCATATTGCCTTGGCATCAAATATACTATTGGGCTACTATGGTTTTGACGTCTTTAGTGGATAGTTTGCCTATTTTTAGAAGAATTGTTTACAAGTATGTACTAGGTGATTTTTCTGTATCAGGTGTAGCATTAGTACGTGTATTATCTGTGCATATTTGTTTGGGTTTTATTGCTTTAGGATTGATGGTTGTTCATATGTTTTACCTTCACAAGAAAGGTGGAAGTAAACCCTTGTTTTCATTTAAATATTTAAGGGAAACAGTTTGTTTTCATTTTTGCTATACATTTAAGGATCTTGTGCTGTTTATGATAGTTGCAAATTTCTTAGTATTTTAACTGTTTATTAATCCTGATGCGTTGGTTGATACGGAAGCATATTTAGAGGCAAATTCTTTAAATACTCCTGTTTCAATTAGGCCAGAATGGTAATTTTAGCGTTTTATGCTACTTTACGTTGTAATGAACCTAAGATTGGTGGTTTGGTGTTAATGGTGCCAATTTTATTTTTATATGAATTCTGACGCATATCGGTACAAGTGGGTATAAAGTGTGACGTCAGATTAAATTTTTGGTTGTTTATAAGTCTATTTTTCTCTAGTTTATTTAGGCTGTTGTCATCCTGTGTATCCTTATCTTTTTGTGTGTCAACTGTTTACCATCAGGATGGTTATGCTGATGTTTGTTTTTAAGACTTATTGACAAAATAAATGGGTGGTTTGTTTTTGATTCTTTGTTCTGTAATTAGGGTTAGGATTTTTATCTATCACTCGGTTTCAAAGAGTCTGATTAAATTAAAGAATTTTAGTATTTTGGTTTTAATGTATTGTCTAGCATTTTCTCCCCTTGTTGGTCATTAGATCTTTATGGCATTTATGGTCATTTCTACTGTGGAAATAATTGTTGGTTCAGTAGTATTGACGCGGGTTTGGGAATGCTCATTTTCATCAGAGCTAGTAGGTTTTTCGTGGTTCTAGTAGTTATGTTCATGTTGTTATTATTTAGTTGTGGCTTTAAATGTCTGACGACGTTTAAAAAGAAAGTTTTTAAAAACTTTTTTACATTTGATTCTATTAGTTTCTGTTTAACTGTTTTAGAGTCTTTGTTAGGTATATACCGACAAATTATTTTTTACAATAAGTTAAGTGGTGTTGTTCGGATGTGTTTAATTTTAAGGTTGGGTTTTACTGTGTTAAGTCTTTGTATTAATCATTCTAATGTTTTTTGGCGTGCCTGTATGAGTCGTCAATGTCACCTTTGCTTTACTAAATTCAGAGAGTCTCCTTATTTCGGGAGGTTTTTAGCTGGTTGATATTTTTGTGGATATTTGTTGATTTCGAGGTCACCATTAATTTTATTTTTGTTGTATTTGTCTTTAGTTAAAGATACTTTTTTTGTTCAATGGGTGGAGTTACAGTAGTTGTGTTTCTGTAGCTGTTTATTATTTACTGTATTTTATCTTCTTTACTGAGGTGCCATTGTAGCGTTCTGAGACTCCCTTTAAGGTAAAAGAAGGCATAGTATTGGGGCAGAATATATATTCTGGAAACAGAGGGCTTGGGGCTGTTGGCACGGCCCGGAGGCCGGCCAATCGGCTAGTACAAGATGGCCACCCAAGTGACCGAAACCGGTAGTTCGAACAAACAAAGTATTACAGCCATAAATTCCATTTCATATGTGATTACCTATAGTGCATGCTGAAGCTATAAGCATAGTTTCGATATTTTTAAGCGTTATATGATAAGGCTTGGGTTATTAGGAGTCTGTCGTTGTGTTAGTCTTATTTTTAGTGAACGAATTTCGTAGTATATACTTTTGTTTTGTGCTACATCTATTTTTTCAGCTACGTCTTGTAGAGAGTTAGATGGCAAGCGTTGATTAGCGTTTTTGAAATTGGCACATATTGTAGTTCCGTTTTTAGGCTTTCACACTAGGGATTGGTCTATTTTAAATTTTTTAATGTTTGGGTCATGGATTGAGGGCTGGAATAGTGTTTGGGTTATTGTGATGTTTATATATTTCTCATAATCGTAAATGAACCTTGTTAAAGCCGGATATTAAAGGCATTGGTCTGATGAGTACATTAGTTTCTAGTTTGTTGAGTTTATGTTCAATTCCTGTAACTATTTAGCTTTTTTTGTGAAGTTGGATTAGTTAGGCAGAGATTTAATTTTGTAGCATGCTTGTTGTTTTGATGTTTTTATTTATTTATTTTTTGGTGGGCTTGTAACATTAGTATTGTGCGGTCGTTTATTGGTTCGTAGAGAATGTTATGAATGTGTTAATGCTTGTCGTTGTTCTCATTTTTACTTTTTATGTTTCTTTGCTTGTGATACTATTTTGGGACCTTGGTGTTGTAATTTGATGTGGTGTGATTTATGCATTCTACGTAATGGTTGTGAAGGTGATTAGTAATCCGTCAAATTTTTCTTAGCTTAAGAAATTAAAGCGTTAATGTGAAGCGTTGTAGTTAATGCAATTTGAGAAATCAGCAAGTTAAGTCAAACTGTGGGATTCATGTCTCCATGTTACAATTATTAAGGATTATTCTAATCAGTGTTGTGTTTAGATGTTTAATTTCGTTTTTTGGGCCGGATTTGTGATAAGGCGAATTGGTTTTTTAGATTTTTTATTCCTGTGGGCACACCAATGTATATATGTCCATTGTTGTGTATTGCTGAATTGATTAGTTACATCATTCATCCTATAGTGTTGATTTTGCGTCCGTTCACTAATATTAGTTTGGTTTGTTTTGGGGCAGTTGCATTAGGTAGTCTGAGTTTAATTAGGAGTTGATGATGCATTGTTGTTCTTTCATGGTGTTTTTGCTGCTTTAGTTCATTGGTTTATTGTGACTAGGATTTTGGCATTTGCGGTTGATCATTAGTAGTGATGATTGTTCGTTGAGGTTATTTAGATGTGGATATCTTTTCTTTAACTTTTTCCTCATTTTTTTGTGTTGTGTGGTTGATAGTCTAATGGGGTTTTGAGTTTTTTAGAGTTATGTGGATTATCTATTATACCGTCATCGTTTTTAAAATTGAGTCGATGCCTTGTAAATTTTATAGCTTTATAATTTTCACTGCAAATCCAATATCGTGTTCTTTCCTTCAGTAAGCTTATTCCATCAACTGAGAAGTAGTCACAAAATCACGATCATATATTTTAGCATGTTCCGCTTATCCGCCAAGTCGAACGCTGGTACCGGCTATGCGAGTACTTCTGCAGAGAGGAGTTTGTTATAAATTTACTGCGCTACTGTTTTATTTTATTAACACTGAAGAGCACGATAACCTATTCTATCAGTGTTCAGTCAGAAGGGAACACGAAAGCTTGATTCCGATCCGGCACCGAACTCCTCTGTGGTATACTGAGAAGGTTCCCCCGATGGTGTAGAAGATAAATTAGCAGTGACCAGTTAACCAGATATGGCCACTGGGTTAGTCATCTCCAAGGTCTGTGGTAGGGCCTTGCCTTTTAAAAGCCACCTTAACGTGCGCTGTCAGTAATGCCGAGATCAAGGCTACTACGCGTATCTGCATTCTCTTAGCCACTACTTCCAACTGGTCTTGGCAATCTTCACTACAAACCGTTAAATAAGCATACCTTATCAACTGAGAAATGATAACACAGTCGCGCTCAAATATCTTAACATGTTCTGCTCATCTGACCAGTAGGCCGCTGATATAGTCTGTACAAATCCATCTTTAAAGAGGATTTCGTTGTAAATTTGCCGCACTACTAAGGACCCAAACGACCTCCATATTCACATCGAAAATAAGCTTGATTCGATACACTGATGAACATATAAGCATACAATAGGTAGAAGATTTACCCACCTTCCAGTTTTGGGAAGATTGGGTTGTCAACAAGCATGATACTATAGTAAAACTAATGAAAACGGAAGAAAACCAGCACATGTTCGGCCAACTCATCCGTCTATAGGTTGGATGCGTCTATTGCAGTTGTGTTCGCAAGTTGCCTCTGTTTGTTTACATATACACCTGAGCCGAGCAAGAATGTGGCGTTGAAGAATGGCCTAACCTGTTTTCACCAACATTAGAAATGCATAAGTGAGAAGCCAAAAATATGCTGACAAACGAGTGCCGGCACCTCAGAGATTTGCAAAAGCTTCCATTGACGTAAAATCTTAGATGCAGACCATTGGTTTGGGCATTTATGCCATGGGAATGAGGATGCAAGGACTTGTGCTGCTTCTCAAGCCATGAAACTAGGATAAGTGGAATAGAATCAAAATTGGGCAGTAACTAATTGATAAACTCTTGCATTTTATCCATTTAACTCCTCAGCGGAATAGATTTCAATTCTAGCGATCACTTCGGGAGAGGTGAAGTCTCTAGGTGCTGCAGTATGCATCTGACCAAGACCTGCTTTGATAAGGTCAAGCACTCCAATTTCAAAATTCACTTAACAGCCCTGATCGTCCACCTTCTTTTCCGCCCCCCATCTCCAACTCAACAACTGTCGTGGTCTTTGGCTTCGTTATTTTCGTGCCTGTTGCTACAATCACTACCATCGTAAGATACTACCATTCTAGACCGACTGATGATTGCAACAGTTGAGCATGATGTCAATATCGTAGTTAAAACGTAAAGGAGTGCATCAGTAGATCTGACAGTTTAGGTGCGGACGAGAGGTATTGCTTCTCCTAAACTTTTTCCTGACTGTAGATTATGCGACACTTCTCGTACAGGAGCATTTCAAGGTCACGTGACATAGCAGGTTTATTTTAGTTGCTCCATTAATTTTATCCACAAATAGTTTGCCCTCACTGCAATTTTGCTTCATAACGGTACCTATGTCTTGCTTTGCCATCAAAAATACAAATGAAGGTCCACATTTTACGCATTTTCACTACCGGAGAGCACAAAAGCTGGGTTAGGAAAATTAACGAGGTGTATTTTTGAGTCACTTTAAAGCGAGAAACGGAATGACATTAACATCCCTGTGGGCAAGTAAATTTAGAATTTCTGAGCAGAAGGATCGGCCGAAGGATAAGCGGCTTTGAGAGAGATGCCAATTTAAGAATAGCACCCCTCAGTCCTAACCATTGTTCGTATTTACGAATTCCAGCTACTTACTATTGACCAGTGTGTCGTAAGAGGTCATATTAATGAGAATTGGGTCTGCGATCTATAAAATTAAGTAATACCTCACTGCTTGACGTCTGATGCCCTTCCAACCATGAAATATGGTGAGATGCTTTTCTACTTCATCTCCATCAGCATTCATTTTGCTTTTACATTAAACAGACGCAGACTTGTCTAAACTTGAGTATCATAGGAAACCATATGTTTTCTTGCAACTATACCAAACTCTACCCGGTTCTCTTAGACTTCTCCAAAGTTAGCATTCTGGGACTGTCACTTACCACCAAAGTACTTCCAAAGACATTCTGTACCAACGCCGGCTGCAAAACCATGTACGATTTTGGACCGAGACACTTCAGAGCCTCTGACTTAAAGTTGACACTTTCAGCATCAGCAGCTGCCTCAAAATTGAACTTTGCCTGCATTTTACCCATTCCTTTGATAGATTATTGTAACGCGTCGACATTATCTCAAGTTGATTGTGGGTACAATGGGCAGATCCACTTGAAAGATCGGTTCAAGCATCCCTTCTCGGAAACCATATCCTCATCACCCCTTCGAGTGGTCAGATCAAAATTGCTTCCACAGCTTTATGCTCCACCTGTCCATTTTCATTCTTCGATACCAGCTCACCTTTCTCAATACTCTCATCCACTACTGACCAGTAGAATTGGTCTGCAGACAACCGACTGTCTTCCATTGCACCAATATATGCTCTTAGAAACTCTATTTAATGTGATTAACAAAACCAAAAGGACAAGTGTTTTCAATTCCACGTATAAAGCTTTAATTTCTACTAGCGGAATCCCTCCAAACGTTATCAATGGTAAGGCGAAAAACAACGGTAAAAATGATGACAGCACCTGATCTCCTACGAGTCCCAATGGGGCACCAAATGAGTGAGTAGATGGAGAAACGATACTGATATGGAAATGCCAGAAGCGCGAAAAGAGAGCCTCCTTTAAATTGTTTTGGCGAACAAAATGAATGCCCAGAAATGTGATGTTTAGAAACGACAATACACCAGCCTTTTGGATTGGTAAACTGGCAAATGCGGTAGCAAAATTTGCTTGAATAAGGTTTTTCCCTTTTCCTAGCTTAGAAGTGGAGTACTTAAGGATTGCAAAGTCCCAAAATGGGTTGATACAGGTTTCGGAGGAATGACCGTATCTTTGAATGCAATAGGTGATTTGCGTGGTGTCGGCATTAGGTGACTGCATCGACAACAGCGTGTAAAGAAAAGGACACCGATGAAAGTACATTATCCATCAAGCTAAAATTCATCGTAGTTAAGCTGTAAAGATAGAAACATTAGTGAATTATAGGTTGCAAATAATCAGTTGCAAGTGATTTTGTGCCTTATTCTTGTCTTCTCTTCCAGATTTGTATAGTTCACATCGATCAAGCAGCAGGTCTTGAACATTTCACGTTTCAGGTTTGTTAGCTTGCTGGTGACACCAGTAGCCGCTTAAAAATCGGATTGGTAACCTCATTTTTATCTTTCGATTCCATTTAATCGGTATTCATGCCTTGGTGTTAACGTAATTCTCATCCTTAAAACCCCATTTCACCCTGTTACGCTGATTCTGTCTACCAGTAGACTTTTGAGAAGTTAGCCTACGTTTTATAAACTTATTAAGACTCTGTGCAGCACCCGCATAAAAGTATGCCGAATAGGTTTTCATTATTTGTTTCACCACTGGCTTATTTAATGAGTGACGCTTCTGACAAGTCGGTGCCAGAAGGGAATGGTACTTCTATCGGAATTTGCTTTTAAGGGTTGGCTTTTTGCCATTCGTGACACAATTGCGGAAATTATATGTATACCACGTCTCCAATTCCTCCCTCCGTAACGTGGGTGGAGTCAACTCAAGTCCAGGAGTGAGACAACTATATGAAGTTGTTCAAACGGGAAATACCGGGGATGTTGACTAGTATGCTGTTTGTCAGATCACACCGAGTTGCAAACATGCCGTTTATCGCAGCTGCCCCTGTGGCTACTGTGCAATTCAACCCAATCAACACGCTTAGCAATTTAGTTTCGAATTTCGCAAAGACTGAATGTCTTAAAGCTTCTAGGATAAAGCTAAGCAAAGGTTTAACAATCTATAAACATTCAGATAGATTATTCTATCCGCAAAAGTGTCGTTGCAAATGCATTTAGACACAACGAAGTCTGAATACTAATGTGCGCGCGAGCAGGAGTTGCCACGAATAATGTCAGAGAGTGGTCAAGGATAAGTAGACAATGTCCAATTTTTCCGTTTTTGCGTCTGACCACATTTGGAAAGGTGTTTTCCATGTCTTTAAAACTAATTCCGTTCCAGCTTCTTTTGCATCTACCAAACGCAGATGCCGCGCTGTGATATTCAAAATCATTATTGAAGCCTCAAGCCTTCTGTTAGGTAAAAGCAACGCCATCACTATAGCAGAACATGAAGATACAACATCTTAGTTATCACTACATGTGGCCATTTTAAAGTGTGGTCTTGCCATGCAATTCGCTTGACTACCATTAGGCTCGTTTCAGTTTACTCGTATATGTTATGCACGTTGCATCCAAGCAAATGCATACTCCAATCAAATAGTCACTCAACAATTTATATTTAACCAAATTTTGCTCACAACTAAGAAAAAAGGTTAACGTTTGTTGCTCCTAATCACTTCGATAGGGGCTTTTACCTTCTATGTGCAAATGCTTTACTTTCGCTGACAATAGAAGGACCTATCAATAGCTTTAATGTATATTAGCTTGCCCAAATCAGGTATCAAACCTGATTATTTGAGTTTTGTCAAGGTACGCATCTTATCTACCATCGACCATTACCCTTGCAATCCAAACGAATTAAAGCCAATATGTCTGGCGTCCACTGGTTTTCTCATCTCAGGATAGTTTTTTACTTCGTGGTAAGTCAAACTTCTTTCTCTCATTGTTCAGTCCCTTCAATTGCAATGCAGCCCCTCATATCTGCAATAATTATAAAAGACTTCCAAATGCGATTAGCGGTGTTCCCTTTGCCATGTAAAACCTATTACCTTTATGCACTCAAACCTATTCCACACGGGCAACAAAAAGTTATCTTGACCAGACCATTGATGTGTGTATCCATCCGATCGTCTCCTAGTGTCAACACACATAGAGGTCAAGTCGTGAATCACAGTTATTAGCACATACTAGGATTTCAACTTGCGTTGCTTTGATTTATGGTTCCGTCATCTGTTCTCGTATACTGTTTAATCTAAAGAGGTTTGAATCCTGTTCTGGCATGGAAATTTACAATTAGCAATATAAATGGCTGTGGATTGTAAAGAAGTGACAGTTGCCTGAATTTGATACAAACTTAAATATCCTGATTAAAACTCTGACCACCGCTAAATGGAAACCCGCCAATGTCTGCTGGTAAGCGCTTTGCTTAAAAGTGAGAGAAAACCTGTTAATTTTGCCTTTTTTCCTTACCTGAATTTCTCCATTTGTAAAAGTATTAGCAAATAAAATCGTCGGCACAGAAATCAGGATCAGGTAAAAGGCTGCGAATACAAATCAGAAAGGAGGCATGGATGGCAGCCGCTTTTTTCGATGGCAACATCTTTCGTTTTCCTTAAAGTGCTTCCAGTATACAGATATCATCGGGAATATTGCGGTCGAATGTCGGTACACCAGACACTGAGAAGCACGGCTTTTGCGCGTCACATCGCAAGCCATTCAGAAGAAGCAGTCTTGTCTAAAGTGGAACGTCAACTTCCCCTACTAATCAGGAATTTTTGTCGGCACTACTCTTGTTATTCGGCAGCAGGCCTTTACCTTCATTTGTGCAAGGACGCAAATTAAATAATTTGGTATGAAACATTTTGAATTATGCTAATCATCTCAAAGAAAACATCAAAGGCACAACGAATTAAATTAAGTGGACTAATAAAGTGTTTCAGATATCTAAGTAAATCTTTGCACAACTAGGTATATTTACAAAAAAGTCTGTTGCGGCAGGTCCAAAATTGCGGCAATCGGTTGAGTAAGTTAAAATTTTGAGCAATGGATTTAGCGCCTTCACATATGCCAAACG
Source organism: Taenia solium (assembly GCA_001870725.1). Classification (NCBI taxonomy): domain Eukaryota; kingdom Metazoa; phylum Platyhelminthes; class Cestoda; order Cyclophyllidea; family Taeniidae; genus Taenia; species Taenia solium. The sequence goes on from MIEF01008853.1 coordinate 57,579, forward strand.
GAGATGTGGTTGCTGACCAGATGTAACAGGGTCAAAATAGGTAAGCGGTCATGACCAGGCAACAAGAGGGGTTAGGTAGCTTGACAGTGTGCATAATATTTGCAGAGTCAAACAAGAAATTGGTCGCATACATCCATTCTATGGGTGCTGTGAGGGAGTGTTTGACTTCCATTTCACGGCTATCACTGTCATCGAATGCATTCCCACACCATCTAGACCTTACTATTAAATGCATTGGACTACGCGGAGAAAGAGCTAAGCATATTGGACAAGGCAAGCTCCTCCACCTTTTTGCTAGACAAGATCTATGAGGGAATTCGTCTTGTTAGGTTAGAGAAAAAATGACACTTGCAAATTTATATCTTGCACTTTTGAAGGTAGTGGTAATGATACCGCCCTTACCGGATGCATAGAGAGCGATAGTGGTGATTACTGGTTGGCAGCAGTTCATACTTGTCTCATACCAAATGCGCATTATCCACCATAGCAATCCGTGCAACTTTCTGTGAATTGCATGGAAACTCGAGCATTGCAGACCTACGTCAGTATCAAAACCCAAGTTTACAGCAAGTGCTTCTTAAACCAACGGCTTTGCTTTCCTTGTCGGCTTTAGTTTGCTCTTCTGAAGGAAATGATAATGTAATGACAATAATATGTCCCTGAAAATTAGCATCTGGGAGTGGTAAATAGCCGTATTTGCAAGCATTTGAAGTACTGCCTAGCGCCAAAGATATCCCTGCATGGTGAATTACAACGCCGTTCAGACGATAAGGCGAGTGAGCATCTCTAAGTATTTTTCATCACAGGATCTTCCAGGTAATATGGTCTTCGTTTTTTTCGCTTTTTTAAGTCATATTGGTTGCCGAAGGGTAGGATGGTTTAGATGATATTCATGGAAGTAAATAACAGCTCACCTACGATTTCACTGGGAGTCAGGGTAGCTTATTTACAAAATGGAGAAAGCAGATGTAGAGGTGCACAATCAATCTAATTTGAGGGTATTAATCAGATGCGGCAGGATCTACTAAAGGTAAAGTGTTATGTAGACTAACGGAGGCACAGATAATATTGGTAGAGTTGTCCCGTAGCTACTAAAGTTTACTCAGACTGGAACGGGGTCATCGAGCTGTTGGAAGTCGAGAATTGCTGATAGTGTCATCATCACTGTGGTGTTTTCAGATCTCTGGTTTCGTTTGGCGTTGTTAATGTTATTACATATTGCTTTAACAAGCTAAATGCCATGAGCCGTCATTGCGCCAGATCACATATCCTGAAATTGGCGTTAATGTGGCAGACTAAGTAATCTCCCAAAATTATGCATCTAGAAAGCAGATGTAGACGCCTTTTGAGACAGCATTGAAAAGACAAGACAGAGTTCTTGTAGTTATGTGCACATCTCTTTCCTAAGTTGCAGGTGTGAGGTATATATGAAAATGCCATGGTTAGAAGACCACCAGGTTTTGTCTGTCTACGTTGTTTACTTATTTTATGAGCATGCCTTAACTTCTTCACCGAATCCTGCGGGTATTATTTCGATGCGCTTCGGGTTGAAGTTCCAAAAGGACATGAAATTAGGAAGTAAGTAGAAAACATAGTTTTCCCTTCTAAAGATGCACACAAGTAACTGCTGTTGCTAACTCCTGCAGTCTCGTCCTATAACACTCACTTTCGTACAAACTACGATCAATCGAAGCAGAGATAATAAGCGCATAGTGTACCACTGTGCATAGTATTTTATCCCTTCTGACATAGTATTAGGCAACATATTCAGACTGTTTCTTAAGGCTTTGCCTCTGTCACCTAAGGCGGTGGATTTGGTGCCTGTTTGTCAATTTTTGCTTTAAGAATAGGAATACGGATGAATTGCATGACTCAATGCTGTAAGTGCAAAGTAGAAGAGGCGCATTCGCCATTCGGTGCTTATACCTTCATCAGCTACGAGGTTTGCTACTGCTAAATGAATGAGGAAATCCAGTAGCAATACCTCACTGCGATAGCAAATCGGTGATTAATTGGCGTATGAAGCTTCCTCGTGCTGTAAGATATTTATTTAAGAAAACCTTTATAATGAACTTAATATTGCACCAACATTATAAAAATGCCTAACTTTAGATTATTACTGATTGAATTAAACAGGAGACTCATTGTTTCTGCGACTATGATCACCATAATGGCATCTCGGTTCATGATGGGGAGAGCTGAGACTTCTCCGGAGACGAAGAAAGAAATAATTCTGGAGCAGTGCAAGCATTGTCTAGAAAAGTTGAGCAGAATATTTGCAAGTCACGTCTTCGAGGGGAAATCCGGTTCCTCCAATTCAGTGCCTATGCGACCGAAAAGAATGTAAAACCCGTAACATTGGCAAGCATTTTGGAGTGAAAATGTCAAAAGCATTTGTGCCTGTAAAAACGTAGTTAAATGAAGTAGATGTGATAATTAGCTGTACTTATTCACGTGCCTACGAAATGCAAGTGCCGGTAAAGAGCATTTTGGAGAGGCTATCTTTGGATTTGTAATCTTATTTTGACTCTATGCAGCACCTACATTAAATTGCCAAGTGGATTTTATACTCAGGTTCATTACTGACTCTTTGCATGGGTGACACTTTTTAAAGGATGACATTTAAAGAAAACAATGCCTTGATCAATTTTGTCCTTATATGGTAGGTTCGTTGCCATCTGTTGCAAGCTAATTGCAAATTTTTGGTCTAAGAATATTCCATTGTCAATTTTCCTATCCGTAACATGAGTAGAAGTGGGTTTCAATTTAGATATGGTAAAATGATATGCAGTTACTAATAATGGGAATCCCACATATGTTGGCCACTAGGCCAGCAGTGATTCAGGTCAACATGAGTTGCAAACATGTCATTTCTCGCTGCCACCCCATTGGTTATTGTGCGACCCAATTTAGTCAATGCGTTCTGCAACTGAGTTCCAAATTTTGCCAAGGCTAATCATTACCAAGGTTCCAGGACAAGTCTGGACTAGGTGAGATTTAATTATTATCAGATGGCCACACTGTCTGTGGAGAAGTCTCTTCGTAAATGCTCCTAGTTGCAGCAAGTCTGAATGCTATTATACCAAGGGTATTGTTCTGAGATCCCCCATTAAAAAGTACCACGTTGCTCTTCACTGCCAAAATATGAGCAACTATTACTAATTTTTTATAGAGCTGAACCACCAACCGGACGCATGTGCAGTCAAACTTGCGAAAAATACATCTGATTTCATATCAGATCCAGCCACTTTAAAGTCTTTTGAATGAAGGCACAATGGTTAAATAATCAACTGCCTCCATGTTGTTACTAGCCTTCTGTTAGGTGAAGGCAGCGCCATCATGATGGCACAGGATAGACACATCATCGCGATGATTATTTTACAAAGTCCTTCCATGTGTGTTCTAACCATGATTCTGATTTTACTCCTGATTATCTCCTCTTAGTTTCTTTGCATACGACTATCCCTGTTGCGTTAAGTTTTGCATATAACTCAAGCCAAGTAGCTATCTAGCCTTCCAGCTTCTTCGAACTCCTACCATTAACGTATGTCTACTGATAACCCAAGTAATGATAAGCCATCGATCAAGGTAGTTAAATCCACAAAAATTAAGCAAAATATTGGCACTGTTTGATGCTAATCACTGCACAAAACGCTTGGCGTTTGAAATTGCGCTGACGCTGGGAAAATTTTGCATCAGCTCTAAGGTGTTTTAATTCACCTAAATTAGATATAAAGCCTGTTTTGCTGAGTCTTGCCATTGTGCACATCGTATCCACCATCAGCCATTGTCCTGCTCTCCATCTAAATTTTAAGCCGCTGTGTCTTCTGCCCGCTGTCAGACCTACTTTAAAAAGCTCGCTAATTTCCACGTCTCAGCCCCAGTTGCTTCTCTGTATATCCAGACAACTCAATTTGCATTGTGTCTCCTAAAACCTACAATTCCCATCAACAAATTTAAGTTGCTATTGACTGTGTTCCCTTTGCTAGTCTCTGCGTTCAGAAGTAAGTTATCCTCACCAAACAGTTGATATGTGTATTTCTTCTACTCTTTGGTTGAATCAACACACCTGGAAGTCAAATCATTAGTTTGCAAGTGGCCATACTCCTCATCGACTCTCCACTTGGCGTGTCACCCATGTAACGGCACGAAGTGGTAAGAGCACAACAGTTACCGTTTTTATTCCTTTATTTGGGTTTCCCTACTTATGCCAATGGCTGTTGATGCAAATCAGAACTCTGTACAGTCCCATGTCCAAATCCACTCTGAGGAAAAGCATAAATGGCAGACGTTATCTAGCTGACGAGTTCATTTTCTTTTCTTTGTAGTGCTTCTAATGCACAGGTACCATTGAAAAAGCCGTTCGTTTGACATGACGCAGCGCAGTGTTGGTGTATCGAAAAATAGGGAGCACAACTTCTGCGCATCAATTCGCATCCCAATAAATAGAAGTAGTTTTCCTAGAGTAGTGTCCCAACCGATGTGATTAGCTAAGGAACTGGTTTTAACATCGGTTGTGTTATTCGACATTAGGCCTTTACCCAACTTTGTGGCATGAACCAAATTAAATAAGTTAGTATGCGCCATCGTATCGGCTCTCGGCTGCCACAAAGCAAACGCCTAAGCAACATGACTTTGAGTAAGCAGATTAATAAGGTTTAGCAGATATCTTAAATCAAGTTATGTAAAATGAAATGGTGTTTTTCATATCAATTACAGCACTCGCAACAGTGCATTGTTATTACGGCTTCTGGCTGAAAAGACCTGCGTCTCTCATGCCCATGTTCCCATTTAAGTGACTAATCGAGATCAAATTGTGCGACTGAACCGCTTCAATAATACTTCAACTCAAGGGTTTGTGTTTAACAAACACTATTTCACCATAAAATGCCCAATAATCCCATTCTACTACGTTGCTTTAAGTCAGCTATCCAAGTACTCACCGTTAATTTAGTGACTGTTCAACTTGCAAAATTGTACTTTGACGTCAAGGTTTAAAGAACCAGTGGAAACAATTTGATTTGATAAGAAAACTTAGAGAGTGAAATGTGAGCATAGTGATTCTGTACTTTTACATGCCTTGTCCAGCCTCGAAATTGCTGTCGGCAGCGCTAATTACACCAGCTCAGGCTTTCGTGTGAGCACAACGCAGTGCCTTACTTAGCGAAGAATTGAATGCGCAACCAGAAGAGGTGCACCAACACGCAGAGACGTTATTAACTACTTTTCCAATCATTGAGCGCTTTAGTCATCGGTGGGAAGAATTGGTTTAGCAAACCCGCATCATAGCGTTCTCAGTGTTCAAATCACTTGCACTAAGAGTAGCATGGATTAATTTGTCTTCCTGTATTTCACACACTATTTACCAAACATTTCTTTTGAATGTTAAATAGAAACTCATTAGATGTTTGTTTGAAAATCGACTTTGGAAAAGGGTCTTCTTCTGCTTTGGCCATTTGCCTTATTTCAGTCACTTTGCTAAAGCGCAGAGAGGGATAGCTCAAAAGCGCCTCACATATATTGCTTTGACTTGCATTGATTGAATATGCTTAAAATTTTGTAGTTCCAGCACTAAAGTGTTACTCTTAATGGTTGATATCTTTTCGATATAATTGTTGTGAGCCCGTTACTAGCTCAAATGTGGTGAGAGTGAAAAGCTTCCGTCGTTTTGATCACAGAGGTAGGGTAGAGGACTTCTCGAATTTTAGCAAACTAAACAAAGCACTATGCTGTCAAGGTGTCCTCTTCCTGCACGAACGTCAAGTAGGCCCTCATTTCTAATATTAAGCCCATTCATTTAACATCGCCAAGAGTTCCCTTAAGATCTTGGTGAAATGGGAGGACAGTAAATGAAATGGGCTGCATCAATAGCCCGTTAACGAGTTTCACCATGCACAGCAACGCAGTTTCGTTTAACTCACATAATAAAGGTTTGCCACGTGGTCGGTAGAGAGGAGACGAAAGGACGGCCTAAAAAGAAGTGGTTTATCCTTGTGTTGACATATGACTACGCATCAACACCAATGACAATGACGTTCCAACTCGTCACAGTGATTATCTGATGTAATATGAATCACGTCTTTTCAATGGAATGGAATTGTCCTCTCACATATCCTAGATTTTGGCACCTAACCAGTTCATAAACTTTATTCCAAAACACCACAAGGCGAAGTAAATGTACCTACAGATTATGTAAAGCTTGCTACAACACAATATCAAAGCATTCCAAACCGCAAATATGCATCGGTCTATCGCGAGTGGACTATATGCGACATTTTTTACGTTGTCCCTTTCAGTCTCCTCACATCTAGGGCTTGCAGCGTATGCAGTCTCATAATGGATGGTCAGATGCCTGTAGGCATGCCAGTGCAGGCAAACTGATGAAAAAATGGCGGATAGTGAGAATGAGCTGGATCAAGGGACAGAGTAGGGAGACATGCGATCGGGAGCTCTGCTGGTCAGTTTGAGCATTTACTCATGCACACATCAGTAGTAAGACATATTCACCATTCTACACCTTGAGCGTCACCAAACTGGTTTCAATTGTGGATCAGATCACCGCATATCTTGTCAATGCAAACACAAACCTATACAAAAAACTTTTGTAAAGAAAAAATTGTGAGAAAAAATGATATTTTCTTCTTCGTTAAGTCCAACATTTAAAGGTTTCCTGGATGCATTGTCATTTGTGCTCCCAGTGCTTCGAGATAAAAGCAACATCAGCGCTTGCATTTTGTTGCAGAAACTTCCATATTTTGCCTAAGGGCAAAATACACCGTGATAGTTACATTCCTCATGCAGTTCGAAGGTAGAGACTGTCTCCAAGCTTATGAGGCACCCAATTTCAAGGCTCCGAATTTACAATACTAGTTCCGATCACAGCCTCCACAGAAAATGCGATTCGCTCGCCACGAGTTCCAAAACGCGTTTTTGCGTCCTAAAAATATTGAAAACGCCAAGTTAAAACCAGCCGTGGCTGACATTTGGCGCTCTTTAAGGGCTTACTTGATGTGAATTATGCACCGATAAAGCGTCTTACAATAAAAAATTCACCGAATCAAGCGTCGTCGGTGAAGTATATTGCACTGGACAGGCAACTATAATAGTCGAAATTTCTTGTATTTTCAGTATCACATTTCCAGATAAGTGCAAAATTATCTAACTTCTGCGTTTTGGGGTAGAAGCATTGAATCCCGTTAGACACTGCTAATTATCATGACACATGCTACATGCCCATTCCACCAACACTCGATCTTGCTGTGATCAACGATACTGCATTGTAACTTCTTACAAGCAATTGGACAATTTGCAAGTGGTTGCTTTCTATAATATTTGCACTGCCGTTTAAATAGTCATGATTTAATTTCTGAAGTATAGTTAGTTTCACTTGGTAAACTGGTATTTTTTCAGTTGGAGTAAGTCTCACTTCGGCCATGACCTCTGTCCAGTCATACTCTCGGTGGAACAGATTGCATCGAATCGATGGTACCTGGTCGTGTTATTACCTTCTTATTTGAATAGATCTTTAGAACACTAAAATTACTAGTGGAAGCTGAAGTGCCTTCAACGGTCTACAGTTCGCAAAAGAATTTTTATCGATGCACTTAAGGAATACATATTACATATGCGCAACTATATCGGAATTACAACTTCATAAGCGCATTTATTGTTTACTTTGATGTAGCAGATTTGCGAACAGTTTAAGCTGAGGAAAGCGCATTTCTTTGGCTGCCTTATCTAGTCGTGTCCTAAGAATATCCTCTCTAGATGTCAGTCTGATAGCGACCACTAAGTGAACAAGTTAGTCCTCTTTACGCCATAGTTATTGCTAGGCCATGCCCATTTCTTTTGATAAAGAACGGCGGCAGCATAAAAATTCTAGGTGGCTATGATTAATGGGCTTTAGAAATTGGAGACGCAATACACATGCACAGCCTTTGAAGGTGGCTTAATGTGGTGCCCTAGTTAAGCACTGGTTGGTCAAGCCAAAATTTACCTCCGGATTATAAGCTAATTCTGGCCAACTGCACAAGAACTTGTAGTGCTTAATGCGCTGGCTAGTGAGTTTCCAGAGCCTCACGAATGAATGCCAGGAGACAGAAGTTTCCAACTATGGTATCCACAAGGAGGCGACATCGAAATAAGGGTATAGTCCAATAAAAGTTTAATCCAATTCGTATCTTGCTGAAACCTGATGTGGTTTTGCTGATGACATCATGAGCTTCTCCGGCTAGGTAAAGCATTGCCTACATTTAAGAGCAGACATAATAAATTGCTCGTAGTTCCCTTGCAGAAACATAGATGGGGTGAGATAAAGATTGCCTACAGAATTCCCTGCAGAAAAATTGGGTTAATTCCGCTTGTGACAGATTACCTTACAAAAAGCGGCTCAGACATGGGGTCCATGAAACTATGGCCATGTCAGCCAAAACAACGCAACAAATCGTGCCAGTCATGGAATTTCTATGCAACAGAGGAGATGCTTGACCTCAGCATCACTGATGCTTTTGACAATTTTAGTTGAATATGAGGTTTTGCCCGATTAGAGAACTGGATGTAGGGGGGGATTCTGCTAGTCATCACCCGCATCCAGGGCTAGATTTGGATTTGCTGACAAATAAGCTAATTTTATAGAAGAGAGTACCTGGTTGAACCCATTATTGTAGGGATCGGATCTCACGTATGTTCACATTGCCAACATCTTTAACGGTAGCATGTGGGGAAGTGCCGTGACATGCCCTCTCTCAGGTATTTCACGCCTAATGCCACATTCTTTGCAAACGCTATTTTTTACAACTTAGTTATCATAAGTAGCAACTTGGCACCGCATAAAATAGTTCCACCACTCACTATGAATGGCCTACTTGCAAGGCGGAACTATGCATAAAATCAAAATACCCGCAAGTCTGCTCAGTTTTGCTAGGTAATTATATACTGCTGCACTGCAGACATGTTTTTACTTATGCTGCTTGGGATCCTAGGATTTTGCGCTTACTATGCCTTCTAAATTCCTTGAAAAGGTCTATATCATGAAATCTTTCGGGTCGTCACAGTGAGAAGTGACAATCGAACTGACTGTGGCGAGATCAGCATTTACTGTTCAATGCATTCCAACAAGTACAACTCATTCGCCCCAACGGACTGATAATGATAAACATACAGTTTATTCAGTAAATTTAGAATCAAAATTTTCAAGTTGTTTGGAAACTGTAAGGATGGTGGAAAAAGGTGCATGCAGTATTGAAAGGCAAGATTGGCTAAAACAGATGTGCTTGGAATGGTTTAATGTGGGTGGGTACCCTCTGGAGTCAAATTTATTGCGTCCAAAGTAAAGATTTATACCACCTACAGACGTTAAAAGCGATGTATGGGACAAATGCCTCCATGCTTAATCTTTGCAGGCATATACTCATTGCGTGCTCCCTTTAGAAACAGTCGTTTTACCCTGGTTCATATTGGAATAATATCTCGGTTAACTTGTTCCCCTATTCTTAAGCAAAAAGAAGAACTGAACTAATAGAAACGGTTTTATGTCTGACTTGGTTAAATACAAGATAAGGTGCAGCTCCACTTAACATGGATATACCTGTCTCAACACGTTGCACTATTAACCATAATTAATAATTTGTTTTTCTGAGACCTGTTTAGCACTGACGACCAAGTTATGAGGCGAAGTCAAACGTTCTAGACTGGATAAATTTGGAGTGTAAAAGGTTGACACGTCCACAGAGAAACTGGGAAACAAGCATTTATCATCGGTTTTGATGCAACAAAGGACTAGAAAAGATCAACGTAAATTCGTCCATACTCCACTTCTGGATGAGCTATCCCAAGAGTTCAACAGCCATGAGGGTTACGTTTTGCTTCAAGGATAAAATTATGCTTCATGGACCGCTTTTATAGCGTCCAAGCTAATAGTTTTATTAAAGCCTCCAAAAAAAGCGTTATTTGAAATGCATTTCGCTGAACTCCTGGTTAAATGCGCTAGTGATCGCCTCTGAATATCTGTGAAATGGGTGATAATGACCGCACCTCTTGTCACAGACAAAGTTGAAAGGGTTCGAAACGCCTTTTATTTGAACTTTAAATTTATTCAAGCTTCATACACTTATGCACTCCTTGACATACTTTGTGCCGTGCCTTTGGGGTGGACGAATGTGGGCGAATTCATCCGCCACCTATAGCACGAGAGAGACCTAGGGCGATTGCACTTTCGACCTTTGTGCATTTGTTATGGTCATAATGCTCTTCCGTATTGCCATCGCCTAAATGGTCAACTTAGCAAACACATATATTCCCTTGAACACTCGTGCAAGGATAATATATCAAGCAGCCATGCAGTTGTAGTGCCCACCTCTCCCAGAAGTAGGCGGAGAATGCAACGTCTGGGCAGATAGTTATAACTGACATACAGAACGCATTAGTAAGAGTGAGGTTACTTCTCCCTTTGGAAGCTATGTCACCAAGCTTATATACCAAATTTCAGAATGCGGTAATTTACCAGGCATGATATCACTTTTGTTCCCATACTTAGAGCCAACTTTCCCTCCACGTCAAGGACAGTTTCTATTCCTTTGGGTTTTTATTCTAACTCATGGAGAGTTCACAGCATTCGGATAATGATCATGGTGTCCTAACGTTGACGACTGCCTGTGCGCCTACTAATGCATTTGTGGTATCTCTCATCATCATGCAGGTTTACTCCAAAGGCAAAGATACTGAGGGTTCATTGCGAAAACCGCATGCGCTCATTTCTTCCGTCTAACTCACTTTGAGTTTCGTGCTTAAACCGATACTTCTAATCAATATCCAAAACTCCAAATGTTCCGGGTGGTGTCGCATTGTCAGTCATAAAATATTCGGGAAAAATTCCCACGACGTTTCCCCAATTTCTAGTATCTTCCAGTTTTGTTGCCAGGAAAGAGGAATGTTCGCAGTAACATGAAAAGTACAACATCTTTAATGGTAGTCATGAGGATGATCGGATGGTAGACTTGCTGCGCAGCCACAGAGCTCTTCACTTGGCATCTCTGTGACTTAAGCTGTGCACGCGTGAGATTGGTTTCTGTCGGGCTCTCCTCCCACTCCCTACCAGAGAAAAGGCCTCAATGCCGAAAGGGCAGAACGTGTGCGAATTAGCAGGATGGCTGACTGACTAAGCAGATGATGCAGACAGCCCTGTCAGGAGGGCTTAACCAAGCACACCTCTCCCAAATTCTTGGTTTGTGTTGATGTTTGAGAAGCTGCCTGTGCTTGTGCTGGGCTAGTAGGGAGAAAGTGCAAGATGGAGCACTCCTAGATGTTTTGTGGTTGGCTGTCGAGGCTAAAATCGTGACGGGTTTGGGCGAACAACATAAGAAAATGAGAGGGTGGAAACATTAATGCTAGTAAACGTAGCCGCCTCTTGCTAACAATCTGCATCCAGTGCAAACCTTCATTTCTTTGTTGTCAATTCGTAATTTATTAGTGAAATAACTTTTCTACAAAGCAGAAGAAACATGAAGAAAAGAAACTCCAGGTTCCTTTAGTTAATCAGTTACAGTAAGGGTGGAGAGGAACACCCAAAATGCTTTTAAATGTCTATTCCAAGCAATTACATTTCGCCAACAGGCTGTTGACTTCGTGTTTCACAATTAATTCATTTCTCAAACAATGAAAGTTTCATTATAAAATACGACCGCAAAAGTTAATGAAATCTGTTTCAAATGTTTTGGAACGAATAAAGTGGTATCCTTTGCAATTTTGTTTCTACTTTACGTTTATCGGTGCCAGCGTGATAGGAATTGCAAGGTAAAGAACAATTGTGATGCGAGTCAGCAGCGGTAGCTAATTGTAGCAACCTCTGAGAGACAGAATACTCTCCTTCATAGTTCATCAAGGCTCCGAATAACTTTGCATCAAAATAAACGCATTTCATGGAATGAGCAAGCTGTCTCGGCAAATATTGGTGGTCCTCAAATCGCTGCGTTTCGATTGGCACCCTTCGTTCCTGCATAAAAGGCGAAGCAGACAGGCAACACTGACCATGCTGTACGAAGGAAACCATAAGAGCAATCAATTTGTCCTATCATCTTATTTCTGTGCTGTTGCACCAGCACGACCCTAATACCTGTCCTCTAGACGCATGCTCTTTGGGAATCGCTTAGTCTGCTGCACTGAATCTCATTTTGAGCTATTTAAACAAATGAATCAGTAGCGTTGCGAAACATGCGAACTAGTGATTTCAGATTAGTTGGCACCTGATGGATAAGCAGCAACGTAATCATCTTCAATGAATGCGATTGACCTCAAATTACTGACAGCCCAAATATGTGTTTGTATTGAGCATTGCATTCATCATTTAGCTCTCATGTCAGGTACAAATAAATAGTCCTCACCTCACACACCATAAGCCTTGCTCTCCTCGATTCCCAATGTCTGCATTGAAGCTCTGACCTCATCCTTGTAAATTCTCCTTATCGCTTCTTCAATCGGATTTGACAAGTATTGCCGTTCTTTCGCAGTCGCAAAAGAGGATTAAAGGCTTCTACCTGATACAAGCGCAACTATGACGCTATCGAAACTGAATGCTATCCACCGCTGATTGGCGTTTTGGTCGATGTGGAAAGATCAGTGTAAGCCTCTCTGTTTAAAGACGGTTACAATATTGCGAAATTGTTAGAAGCAGGGAATGAATATATGCATTGCACTTCTGCGTACTGCACGTTTGTGGTTTGTCTCTCGGAAAACATTCCATCATTTTGCCCTATGGCGTATGCTTCCGTCAACTGTAGCCGCACTTCACAAGAGCACGAGGAGATGAAGAGGGGTTGGGAAGACCTCAATAGCATTGTTCCACTTGTCGGATTAATCCTCGAACTAATTCTCCTTTTTGCATTTCTTACTGGCAGTATGCAACCTATCACACCTCGGATAACTTCACCTTCAATGACCACGAGACGTTGAGACTCTGATGATCTATTACCACTGCTTTGATGTCATGGCCAGTGTTCGGTATCAACTAAGTGCCGTGCCGTCATCTGCAACAAGCGAAGCTGTATAAGTGGGCAGTTTGTAGAAAAAGTTTGGAAAGAGGAAACCTAAGGTGGATTAAGCTTCGGATGGAGTCGTGGCAACAATGCAATTAATTGATAGGTGCTTGAAATCATCAACTACAGGATAGTCAATGATGACCGTACCCTGATGCGCGATATGCGGGGCAGATGGTGTGATAACGCTGGTCTCGTATCACAGTTGCTCTTTCTTTTGTTGAAGGTCAAATTAACCAGCATAAATCAAACCGAATTTTTAAAGTCATAGGAAAAATGGCACAATCATATTGTCGACATCCTCAATGACCAGCGGTGACTGGTCAAAACTTAAAGTAAACTGCTAGCGAAAAGCAAGAATCCATGAGCATCGTGATTATTAATCACCGAGTGGACTTTAGTCCGTACTACGCCCCACCTATAACCGTTCCAGGCCTAAACTCTTTAGCAAAATCCTTTTATAGTACAGTCAAAGTGCTGATGCTTCCCTCCGCTTGCATGTTATCATTGTTGAGGTGCTATGCGTATCCGGGTATTCTCTCTGGTCCTGCATCTTCAAGCAAAATTCAACCGCCAAAATTAGTGGCGTGATCACTGTGTAGCGTTTTGGATACCCAGCGTCGGCGAGTCGGGTGATTGCGGAATGCCAAGCTGTCTCGTGGCTTTTGTCATTATCTCCACACTCCATTTACAAAGTTTGGCCAGTAAATAAAAGGCATAACTGCAATAAAATATATTACTTACGTTCTTCAGAAGGAAGAATATTGCCCTTATTAATACATATATACATTTTCCTAGTTGAAATCAACCCGCTTGATAAATTCCAGTTTCTTATTGTTGCACGCTCCTGCCACACTCATTTACTGTACCTGTATTGGTAGTAGTTTACTTGGTACGATTTTGCACATTGTAGTAAAGTAGCTGCTGCATCATAAGGTCCTGAAGGTATTGGCAAAATCGCAGCATGATTCTTTAACAACAATAAAAGCTCTCTATTTCTCGCCCAGTTTTGCCATTCCCACTTGCCGCTATGTTGATTTTAAGTCTGGAATAGATGAGCAACCAGACTGTGTAGGTAGACTAAATAATCAATTATGTTGGGCAAATGAAGACCATCCTTCTTAGCTAAAAGTACGCAACCGTTGGTATCCATCCTTCCTCTTCTTAGAGCAATCGGAAAGACGCATAGTGATTTTGATGGTTTCACAACCCCACATCAAATCTATTCTTCCACCATTTGAGACACTTTCTCTATGAGGGTGCATTGAATGCATCTGAGTAGCTGTCAGATCTAGTTGGTGCCTATCACACTATCATCGATAATTGTTGCTCCCAGTTCATTTCTTGCGCTGGCAATGACATGATTTAGCTTCATCTCTGATGGTAGCATGGAATCAACGTGGACGCCTTCCTTAGATAGCGAAAGGGCTGTCGTGTCTTCAATGTCCTGGTAGGCAAAGACGATACCCTTCGCAAAATTCAAGTTGCGTTTGTGAAATCAAGAGTCATATCTTAATTTAAATCTAAACACATTCCATTTTCCTCTTTTTCCACTACTTTCCCCTTCCCTTCTGATGAATTCAACCTGTTGGGTAACGAAACTATTCTAATCTCGTATGAGTGGACAGGAAAAGAGCCAAAGTTGATGAAAAATCGCATAGATTGTTTTAACTTTTGCAGGAACAAAAAGACCCAACTAAAGAAAGCACGCCAAGGGTAACAAAGCTTGTCTTATCTGTTGACTAATCACGGAGGAGATCATGATATGACAGTGTTAAATGGTCTCTTTCACCGCCTCTTCGAATTGAGTCATGAGCCTGCTCACGGATTGTAAGCTGGCATTTTGTACAGCAAAGTGACTTTGGAAGACGGTCAGGATTGGAAGTGAATGGCACATGTTGACATCAAATAAGGTAATATATAGGGCGCCACCGTGCATAACGATTTTTTGGATCGCCTGTGCTTAACACTTTGTAGGGTCATAAGTGGGCCTCTAGCTCATACTTAAAATTCAATGACAAATGTATAACACCTTTTATATCTCCAATACATCTCCTTCTCTCACTGTTTGTTTGATTAGGAGATGTTTCAAATCTTCTTTCGTGGTAGGTTGCTTTCATTTTTTAATAAAAACGCCTGAGTTGAAGAGTCCTAAATGCCCCATCCTTCGAGAATATTTTATGCAACGAAGAGGTAAATTTCGGCCCTTTCTTTTAGGTAAAATGGAATTGATCCTACCCTTGAACGAAACAGTAAGACCACACTGTCAGGATAAAATGGGGGCCAAGGCATGATTGCTGTTTTCTCATTTCCGCTCCCAAAGATGCCCTCCAATAAAGATATTAATTGACACTCACTCCATCTAAATCTCGCCCTACTTACCTGCTTTCTAGTTTGTTTAAAGTATGAACTAATTAATTTAAGTGTAGCTATCACGAATTAAAGCATTGACAGAAATGGTTTGCAGTCATGTGACATACCAAAGCATTGGAGTCCTAGTCTAAGTTCGGGTCCGAGCACATGTCCACTTTCTACTCAAAGTATGTGAATTCATCTGCGTGTGAATAGCGTAAATGTTGGATCAATGCTCTCGACAAGCAATTCTTGTTAACTCATCAGTATTTAAGCCTCTCCATCCCTGCTATTTAATTAGTCTGTGGTTAAACCTTCCTGAAATGGTGGGTGTCAGTAGTCATTTTCACGGCTCCTTGCGTATTTATCTGCACCAACCCTCAACTATTGCTTCTTTGTCTCCACCATTTAGAGGTTGCTAACGATAGCATGGATTCTGCACTTTAGGACCAGTGCAAAATCACTGACCTCCCAGCTGAACTGGCACTCAGAATATGCGATTGGCTCGGTGTGGAGGATTTGGTGAACGTCTGCATCACCATTCCCAACTGGGAATGGATAATTTCACATCGATCGTCCATCCTTCCTTACTTCCTTTTTCTTTTTACCTCCCCAAATCCGTCACAGTGGGAATTCTCTTAACACCCTGCAGACGTCGCATGAATTCCCTTCACATCAACGCGGTTCGCATTAGCTGCGCCTAGAGCAGAAGACAGATACTTGTAGTCCTTTCAGTACTTTATCCCCCTACTATATGTTTGAATTCGACACTGTCCTATGCTGTCCTTCGATTATTTGAACGAGTTACACTAGCTGGAAGGCTTGATGTGGGACAGATGCAAGTAAGTATAGAAAAGTAGAACTGGCCACAGGGATGCAATTAACAGCACCATCGTACTAATTTAAGGGGGTAGGCCTTCACAGTGAAGGGCCTTGAATCATGGCCGCAAGCATGCTTACACAGATACAGATCGTGTGAAAACAAGGAGGACTTAGCAGTTGCATGAGCTTCTAGGCGGATGGAAGGGAGATGGTGCCATCTCGGTATTTTCGCCATCTCTTATAATTTTTAATTTCCGCATCCTTAAGCGGAAGCATTGGATACGCCACATACTTACCATAGTGTATGTGCTATGCCCAATCTACCGCCGTCCAACCTCGCTATGATCAGTGCCAATGCACTGAACCTTAAAATCTACAAACATATTCTCTCTGTGAAATCCGCGCCGCCGATGAGACAGCCCTGACACATGGTCAGAAGTTCCCGAATTTTGAGAGCAGCTATAACAGAGCCAATCGGCAGTGTTAGCGCTTCATTTACTTTAGTGAACTGGCATTCTTTTAACAGGGGGAGACTTACTTTAGTCATGAAGTCATCTGAAGCACACATGTCTCATTTAGAGCTTCCTGTACATCTGTGACACCAGCGACAGTCGAGGCTAGTGAACCTGAATGATACCCAAGAAGCCCAGGTACGTAGCTACCTGGCTTTTGGAGGGCTAATTGAGCAGCTCCTAACCTCTCCATTGTCTCAAACCTTATGGGCTTTGATCTTACACTTGTTAAAAGGGCACACAAAATGTTTCTGGATTGTGTTTAGCAACACAAGCTTACATAGGTTCGCAATTTAAAGAGTAAATTAGCAAATCCTAATTCCGTTTCGCTGCAACTGAACGGAGAGCTAAAGACTTTGTTAGCATTTTCTCGGACCTCATTGTCATACCTGAACTAAAGGGTTGTAAAGTTGGTAGATGTAGTTGAAGTTCAGCTGGGAATGGTTTGTTTTGCTGAAATGGGAAGTTTCATTACGAATTAGTCGTATTCCGCGCTTATGTTAACATTGCGGTGGGCAAACTCTGCAGCTAGATTTATACCTCACTTTTCCAACACGGTTTTAAGGGCCAACCTAGTTACGATGCCTTGGAACATTGAGGTCTCACCCACAGGGTATGTCTAACAATTTGCGCCATAGTTTAAAGCATATGGTGTTCAATAACATCAATAACAGCATGCGACCATATCATCTGCATAAGGACTACAGGTACTTGGCTCCAAATACAACCACCAACTTTGCTATGAATAGGAAAGTTGAACTTATGCAATGCGACTGCCGATCGTTCATCCACTTGGCAAGATTCAAGGTGGATTAGGTCACGAAGAGGCCTAAGATGAGGAGAGGGGAAATAAATAAAGATTAACATTGAAAGGAGAAATAAGTAAGTGAAGGCACGAACTAGTGAGCGGCATACTTTGCTTAGCTTTATATTTCTTTCTCGTCAGGTCGAAATGCTTGTGCTATCATTTAAAATAATGCTTGAGCTATTGCTAGCAAACAAAGAAGAAGGATGAAAGCAGTTAGAAAGATTTTTACTTGCTCTCTCTGCTCTGGCCACTTGGGATGTAGAGAGTGGGAGAGGGGAGTAAGTGAAGAATATAAAGTAGAAAAACAGTGGGGATGGGATAAAATTGTGAGGAGGACCATGGCGTGGAGCGTTGCGAGTAGTAACGAAGATGAGGGAAAGATACGTGTGGAACGCGGTAGGTATTTTAGAGTAGTGCAGTAGCACGTCTGCCTCTCGAAGGGAATAAATATTGTTTTGGATGGATTTTACTGTCAGAATTAAGGTACCTTAATCCTCATGCCCATTAGTTGAATACCTATGGTAGAAGTGCATTATAAAGATAGCCGACTGTAATATTCTTTGAGTGAGAGAGATTAGTGCCGATTTAGCACCTTTTGAATGATGTTTGACAAAATTATCGAGTTATTGGTTGACTTGACTCCACCTATAGTCACAACTTTGAAATCGGTTCACATCTTAGCATGGGGATCCTGACAACCGCCACCTTGTTAGACCACGGCTGTAGCCAATTCCATATCACAGGTAAACCTAAGTCGTCCTTTAATCTCAATGCGACCATATTTTTGTTTTGCTCCACATATAGCCATGCAGTGTCTGAGATTAGCACAGGGAAGGAATACGGACGATGAGGATTAGTTGGTGTCTCTCTCCCACCCATTAATGAAGTGTAAATAATCCCACGAGAAGTGTTGAAGATGAAATAAATCATAGGTGTCCCCTATGGATAGTAATAGCACATGAGTGCAAAAGTTGGCAGCACCTGAATCACAAAGTCAGAGGTTACAGACACTCCCATCTGTAGCAAATCGACCCTGCAGACATCGGCCAAATGGTGACACGGATCGGTAAATGTCGAATAGGAAAAGTCTATGAACAAACGGGTGGGATAATCGCTTATTTTGGGATTTGACGTGTACTTTTGTCAACAACACATTCCAGTTGGGCTAGCACACTCATCCGGGCAGCTGATAAGCTTTGAATTCACATAACGGTCCGAGTTATCCGAAGTGCGCCTCATTGTAACAGACTAAATAAAATTCTCACGATACGAATTCTATGATGGGTGTGGAAGGAGAGCATGGATCTTACTGTGGTACGTGTATTTAGGCAAACGTCGGGGACTCCATTAAGTGCAGTCCTTCAATACTGATGATTTTAAGCGGGATACGCCTTACTGTAAATGTCTACAGTAATTTTAGCCCTCTCCTTTGCTCCGAATTCTGCTGTGGCTTTGAGAAGCAATTGGTAGCAGTCGTCGTCTCAGTAGAAACGAGATGAGCTTGAAGCTTTGTTTTTTGGCGTTATGTCCAGACAATCAATGCACGCTATGTTTAGACCCAGTCCTATTTTAACCTCCAACACACCGCTCACCTAAAATTCTTCCTAGAAAGAGCTAGGGAAGGAGGCGTCTTTTGCAGTTCACCCTCAATGGACTTAAAAATTTGCGGTGAGTGTGCATGTAAGATATTGACAAGGAATCGCTCAAAAGCTGCAACGCCTGCTGTGGTGTAACAAAGTCTTCTGATTTTCGTTATCTTTATGGTCAGAGCTGCAGTCAACTTGCCTTTTCAATGTCAGAATTTGTGAGAACGACTTCGTGATCTCCAGCTCTTCCCTCTATAAATAGTCTGCCAGTATCAATAGACAAGTGCTTGATGCCATAATAGGTCGTATGAAATGCTTCATCTCAGCCAATGTCGTAGAAGTCACTCGACTTTGGGGTGGCAGAACGGATGAAAGGTCAATAGTGCCAAATAATGCGCTGTTTAACGATGGAGGTCAGCTGGATATTCAGGCATGCAACTAATAAAACAATCAAGCAGCGTGAGGTGTGTGACTTTTCTCCTGGAATGCGGCCTTGTGAGTGAGTGAGTGGGATCGTAGAGATTTCTTTCAGCGCCTCCAACTTACACTAGGTCTGATGCGCTATTGGCTTCAACAATAGAAATCGAATGTGTAAAGTTTAAAAATGCATATATAAACTTATAAGCGATTCACTCCGAGTGTCATAATCGCTGCGTGTACTACTATTGACTATATAACGACTTTATTTGATGATGAGGACGAGTATGGTAAATTGGTCATGGAAGTATGAACAAAGCCCGTGTTGGGGCGCAATTCAAGAGGATACATTTGCACTGAATGCAATTACCAGAATTAAAGAAATTGTCAGTTTAATAAAATAAGTTCCTGAGTGGTCAAATTTCCGTCATTTTTTGAAGTTAGTTCCCAGAAATCACTCTCCACCTCATTCTGCTTATTTGTAGGTGCCTCATGCCAAAAAATATCAAATTTTGTCGCTGAAACACGCCAAACAGCCAGTACCAATGCATACAATTCTAGCTTGGAGTTTATAAGTCGGATGGATTAGAGACACCAAGACCGATGTGGTGAAGAATGAGACAAAGAGGACCAGTGAAACTATCCTTCACGCGTGTCATTTTCGGGCACTACGGCCTCTCACAATTTACGAAGTTGTGTTGAACTCTAATGCACGTATTCTGGTCAGAATTCTGGCGAACGACATTGACTTCACCAACTAACTATGCTTCGCTCGAGGCTCTCACCTCACCTGACCTTTAGACCATACCATGAAAACAGATGTATGTCATCAAATCTTAAAATAAATGTTGCCATCATTCCTTCGATGGCTAATCAGCTCTCTTATTCCTGATCATAGGAGCTGGACATATGCTGTGATTATCCACATTTGACGCCATTAACAAACTCTGTTTGTGAGCCTCAATGAGAGCAAAGACTAATTTTAAACCTGATGAGGAGCTTCTCTGTTGGCAGGACTTGTTGTAAAGGTGGACTCGCTAGCGTAGTTGACCAACAACAAGTCCACTAACCCCCTGCTTTGCCTGATTGAAGTGCTCGAAATTCCATTAAAAGCATTAAGCACTTTACTACTTGAAATCAAAGTCTCTGCTATTTCAAATCACTTTTCATCCCCGTTCTGTACTCCACGAGGCATGCCTTGCTTAGTTCCCGCCTCGATTTCCGCACTAGCCCGCATTGGAGAGTAGTGTGTTTGCTGGGAGAGCATTTCCTTTGCTGACAGGAGAGAACTGGCTGCTGGTTTCAATTATAATGCAGATGTTTTCGTTGACAGGGTGTTGTGGCATGGGATGAAGGTGACCATGATGCATGTTAAAGACTCGAAATGAAGTCGGACATTTCGGAATTCAGGTAGCCAGAATACTATTGTTGCATAATTCCACATGGAATTTGAGAAATTTCTTTGGCTCTAACCTATGCAGAATCGCCAAGGAATGAGAACCATTGAGAGGTGATAATGGCTGTTGTGACTGGTAAGATATGCCTCGGGCAGTTTTCCTACTCGTTTGACTTTGGTTGTCGTCTTTATAGTACGTTGCATCACTTTCCGACATGGAAGCTAGAGGAAATTATCGATGAAATTAAACAAATATTCAAAATATGCATTCGTCCATTTATTCAACACGATGGCTTACTTTCACTTCTGCAGCCGAACTTTCCTGTGCTTTTTCTGTGGTTACTCCCCTGAGGCCTGAAATTAGGAATTAGTCACTATGTCATACTGATTGTTTCAGCAAGGTCTTTATTAAACAACTGGAGAGCGCCCTGTTGTGATGTAGACTGGCGAAAGGGAGATAGTTCTGTAAAACTCAGTATTACATGTGAGCTGCTGATTCTACACTTACATGAGGGATGTAAATGCCATCAGTGATGGTAGCCTGATTTCACATGCTATGCTAAAGCGTGTTTAGATTTTGTGAAAAAGACAAATGTTGACTTAATGATGAGAACGTGAGAACTATGGGAACAGGATGATGTAAAGGGATGAAATGGTTTGAGGAGTTGACGATGGTGGATTGGGACGAGCTGATGACTGTGTTGCGGAGACAATAGAAATATGGAGATGGAGACGCCATAATGATCGTTAATCTCTGTCTTACACCAGACTCAGTCACTCTATAAATGCTACGCATCTGTGGCAAAATAGCTAAGGGTGGGGAACGACCTTGACCTTTTACGTTGGCGTACCTTTTGGTGGATAAGACGGTGGTGACATAGTCGATGTTGAAACAGGTAAGATGTGAGCAATAGGAGTCATTAATGCAGGACGCTAGAGTAAGCAAAAGAAGTAATGCCTCCTTCAGACACCATGCATCAAATGAACAAAACGTTGCAGCTACTGTTTTGAGTCGATCAAGTAAAACGCAGTTGGTGTAAAGAATAATCTCCAACTGCGTCCACCGTGCTTAATTAAAATTGTGGGCAGTTGGTTGAGTGGCAAGTGGAAAGTGAAACAGGGCACGAAAGGAGTGCTGGTAAAGTGAACTTTGTAGCCATTCCATTTATACATGCAAGTATGAACATTTTAAGGGATTCGCTGGAATCTGTACGAAGTTATAAGTCACCTAGCTGCACCCCTACTAAGCTCTAAATTAATTTGCTATAGGTGTGTTTGAATCTGTAAAACATCTCATATTTTAAAAAAGAAATAAAATAAATTCAGGTGTTACGTGGCTGTTTTGCGCATAGGGTGTTGGTGCCGGACACAGAGAAGAAGATCCTACTTAAATTACCAGCATGCATTCCAGTGACCTTCACTGATGCCGTAGAACATTCAGCTCTCACATCGCATCCACTCGTGTGTCCAGTAAATCTAAATGCAAAACTGCCTGCCGACATCAATAAGCACATCAATTATCAGTGAAGCTGCAGTATTAACAGGCCTAAGTGCAAATAATCTTAAATCCTAATGGCATTAGAAGCGCTCTAAGGTGTAAAATAGCATAGAAAATGCTGTGTATGCATAGGGATAATTAAAATTCAGGAAATTTACTAGTCGTGAGACAGACATCGCGGAATTCACTTGCTCATCTCTGCTGGAAAGGAAGCGGTTGCCAGTCTTTAAAGCCGTTGGATTGCATAAATATAAAAGTTAAAACGCATTGGTCTATATTTTAAATTTGTTTGAGCGCGTTCCTTCTCGACATGTGATTGGCCTACGTGTGCGCTAGCCAGCCATTGGGTGGCGAAAGAGCAGAGGCAGAAGCCAGTGGAAGAGTTTAGCTAAATCGAACAACATGCCATGAAAGTGGTATAAAATTTTTATTTTCAAGCGAAAAGAAGCACTTTGCTAAGCAACTTTGATGGACGGCAATACAAAAAGCTTTTTAAGTCAATCACCAGGCTTAAAACCAATTCGTCTTTACTCATTGTTAGAGCCGGTAACCTCAAAAGGAGAACGCATTTATTTCAGTATTACAATAAGGCAGGTGAATATTTGTTCGTAGACAGAAACGACGCAAAGGCTGGAGAATAATCCCTAATCCAGTTTCGAAAACGAGTTGTAGCCGGCAGTTTATCATTGAAGAGACGCCAATAAAGCTGTCAAACAAAGACACCTGATCGAGTGTGTGGAGCGACACCCAATCGAATCCACTTCATTGATAGTTATAACTAGCAAGGTGGGTGTGTACGAAAACCCCTTCCACTGATGCTAATGGCAAGATCAACACCCGAAAATTCAATATCCGGCTGAGTAGGAGCCGCATAGAGTCCCATTAAAAGCGAGAGTTGCAGCACAGTTGATGTAGAAGGGTTGAATTGATGGTAATAATGGTGATAGCATTTTCTGCGTCTACTTCGGCGCACTGCATTTAAACTTAAAGGCTTCCCGAAGTTTGATGTTCATCTAACATTAGTAGTTGGGTCTTAGCATTAAAACCGACGGCTTTGTAATCAAAGCCCGAACTCCCAACTCTCTAAGATGGCGTTGTACTGCGAGCTCCGCACGCATGACCACGTCACGTTTGGATACAGTCGCCAAGTAGAAGGGGGATTTGAATGATGAAGAACGCGTTAAGTCAACGCTTTTACTGAGCCCATTAAAGCGATATCCGTGTGGATCAACATCATGCTAGACAGCAGCAGCACACGTGATGCAATCCCAGTAGTTAAAACTGCATGCATACATGACGACCACATTTAGCAAAATTTCATCGAAAATAAACCAACCAGATTTTTGAAAGCTGTCCTCAGAGGTGAGTAGAAATAGGCTCATTTCTGTTAGCTCGTCGAATCAACACCCAGCGTGAAACACTCCCCGTTCTAATATGGCATTCGGGTCATGCTACTCTATCTTTGAGCGCCTTCACAACACGCGATCTACGGTGGGGAAGTTTGTGGACAAATGTCGTGGCCGAATTAAATCATCTGGTGCAAGATGCTGGCAACTACAACAAAAATCTGCTTTGCTATACAAGGTAAAACAAAACTGCTCTAATACACTTCATGGGATGAGTAAACCGGAAACGACCAATGAGTTCTTCATCCCTGAGGACTGCGACGAGGTTTTACCCTAGTAAAGCCACATGGATGTATCCAACGTCATCGCTGTCAAGGTTGAGGCTTCTGCGAGGCCCCTGCATTCCCTTTGTCACTATTTTTAACAAATCGTAACAACCAACTACTGTATCAAATTTGCTACGTTTATGTACGTCTCCCTTTTCGTTGCATGTCCTAGGCCACAACTTTTCGCAAAATAGGCATATGCCCTCACTTAAGAACTGGTAATGGAGCCAAGCTCGCATTTCAACATTTGTTTGCTCATTTGTCAAATAAAGCACTGATATCGGCTGTGCAAAAACACCTGCAGAAGAGGTTGGGTGCAAACTTGTTGCCATACTTTCTAATGCAGACATGGTGCTACAGTGACAAAAGGAATCCAGCACATATGCGGTCATCCTGCCCCTAAATACGTTGGTCGGGGCTATCGCAGCAGTGTCCGCTTCTTGCCTCTATTTGTTTACATATGCGTCTGAGCTGATCAGAAGTGTAGCGTTGGACAGCAGCGAATCTGTTTACACGAGCAATGGAACTGTATGAGTGAGAAGACACCTGTATACTAGCAAACCATTGCCAACACCGCAACCATTCACGGGAGCCTCCACTGACGCAAAATCGCAGACGCACTCTCGTGGTTTAAGCAGTCCAGCCATGGTGATGTAGATGCAAGCAATGTAAAGTGATCAGTAGGATGAAATCCAATTTTGCAGCAA
>MIEF01008870.1:0-10270 GCA_001870725.1 Taenia solium
GTGTAATACTTTGTTTGTTCGAACTGCCAGTTTCGGTCTCTTGGGTGGCCATATTGTACTAGCCGGTTGGCCGGCCTTTGGGCCGTGCCAACAGCCCCCATGCCCTCTGTTTCCAGAATATATATTCTGCCCCAGTACTATGCCTTCTTTTACCTTAAAGGGCGTCTCGGGACGCTACAATGTACGTCAACTATACCTTTCTGTTGATGATATGCTAAAAGTGACTGTGCCCAAATTGAAATAGTGTTTTCAAGCAGGTTCCTCGCTACCTAACCAGTTCCGCTAGAAATAGACCCAGGATCATGGTCCTCCCCCCCCCCCGATGAATATTGTCCCTGTGCCCAAGAGCACATATGATTTCCTACGCGGATCAACTGCACAATTCCCCAACACTGGCACAACGAACTCTCGATTCGTTTCTCAAGGTCCTGGGCACTCCCAGTTTCGTGGAGCCCTGTCCCAGGAATGCAACAGGCTACTGAGCACCGGTTCCCGAAATCCGCTCGCCGTAGCAATACAGAGAAGTACCATCCCAATAACATTAAGATGTTTATTATGCCAACATTATGTATAGAAATAAATAACGCCATACATCTATATATCGGCTGCTTCCAATGTGTTATGAATTATCTGCACATCTCGGCAAAGCTTTTGCGACCACGTCTCAGTGTCTCCAAGCTCCTTCAAAGCTGAGCTGACGTCGAAAATCTCCTTACTCCACAGATCCACTTGTCGACTGAACGTCTGGATGTTAGAGCAAAGTCTCTTCACTTCAGTGTTGAGACGACATTGGTTATCGTAAGCCTAAAGCGAAGATACCCCACGCAGAGTTAATGCTGGTAAAACGAAAGCATAAACAATTTGACCATAGCACTCTTATTAACACCAACGACCTCTCAATACATGGGACTGAACTGAACTGATGGCTTTTTGAACGCATAACCATGATGACGCCTTAGTTTCTGCAGATTGGACGCTATTTCGTCGGCCTCATTATGACCATAGGTGGTGCTCATTCGTGTTAAAGGTAAGCGAACCCGATCCAAATGCGGTAAAATTCAAATTTTGCCGGCTATCCACCACACCCAAACGTTACACGAGGATATGCCGAGCTATTCACAATGACCGCTATTAGAGAGAGATCAGAAAGCCATTAATCAAGATCAGCCTCAGAAAGGCTTACCATGCATTCTCGAACACAGTGGTCTACATTTTCTTCTGATGTTACAGAAAAAGTAATGCGTGTGCACTAGACAAACGATGAAGAGCATTGTTTAGCCTTTATCACATTCTTCAAAGGAAAATACTTCCTACAACCCATGCTACTGCCAGTAGGCACCCTTCCAATTATACGAATTCGTCTCCTCGTCTTCACTTCCTTGTGGTCAATATCGATTCACAAGTCTCGTTACAATCAAAGCGACAACGTGACTACTGGGAGCGCGAGGGTGGGCGCCAAATATTAACACTTGACTTAACTGCATTAGCTACTCGACCTTCGCAGATTCCAATTCCGCTTTGGCGGCATAGCCCTCTGACCGAGCCTATAGCCTTCCGGCTATTCTGTGCTACAAAAACAAAACTTTCCTCACATAAACTCATTACAATTTTGGAATCGAGCAAGTCACTTTGGCTAGTTAATGTGACAAACGAAAGCTAAACACACTGGTAGATGATTGGAGAAGTTTCGTTGTGCCTGATGACGGAAAATGAGTGAGGGAGCAGCAACTAGACTTGGTCAATACTTGTTTTATGTCACGGCCCAACAAAAGATAGATAGACAGGAGTTCTACCTTTCAATTTACAGTCTCGCAACAAAATGATCAACTACGATGGATCCTTGCTGTAAATCGTACGCGTTTAAAATAAGCCCATTCGCCAGTGCAACGTGGATGTCAATAAAAACGTTAAAACTTGCAATATGCGTAAAGATTCCATACCCTCGAAACTTTCTCATTGAGATTCAGACTGAGTTGATAGGCAAGTTCCAACACTGAATCGAGAGTCCGAAGTTCATGAGTCTCCAAATCAGTCTGCTTTTGCCGAACTCTCCTCTGGTGCTCTTTTGCAAGATCTCGTAGTGCATTCGTATCGAAATCACCGGATTCAGGCTCAGCCTTGATAGGCAAGAGAGACAGTACATCGTGTGAGATCAATCAAATAGATAACCAAAGGCGAAGCATATAGGACCACAAATAGTTGGAGTCAGATGGTTTATTAAATTAGAATCAGAACATAGCATTATCATCACCACCGCGACTAGCAGTGAGGGGGATGTAACGGGATAGGATAGTGATTACATCATCTAGAGTAAGACGGCGAATGCCTAATTCGACGAGAGGTCCAAGAACAGCTGAAGAAGTGTCTGTGCTGAGCAGAGACTGCTTCAGCAAGTGAATAGATCCAGGAGGGAGGCTGAGCAAACGACAGGAATCGAAGCATTCGGCTAAGAGGTCGTCAACCGCCAAGAGGTTGGAATAAGGCATTAGAAGGGCACGAAGACAGTTATTTAGGTCGTAGTTGAGTTGGTTTGCTCCTACAGGAGTGAAATGATTCTCCAGTACCAACTAAATGGAGAAAGCAACAGAATTAAAGGAATGTCGATGAAAGTAGAGGTCAGTCGATATAGTTGCAAGCCAAAAATTGACGACGCACCTTATTGTACAAGAGTTGATTAATTTTTCGCAGGATGGGTTGCCAGAGAGCGGTAAAGAGACGCGGTAGAAGGGTCTTGGCAGTGGCCAAAAGGTCATAATTGAGGCGAACGAACATCTCTGCTGCGTGGCCGGACAGACCAATGGCCGACGACGGTGGAGTGGTGGCCGAAACTGTCTCATAGCCGTCCACTCGCGACCACTGCTTACTATCGCTGAGGTAGGCCTGCGCCAGTTCTCGCAGGCGTCCAAAGAGGCTCTCTCCCACCCGTTGTAGGCTCTCCTCTATCCGACGTTCGTAGAGTTCAGAAATCTGGACAGAGGAAAGTGCTGTTAGTCTCAAAGTACACTATCATATCACTGAATCCCGTTCAGAATGGCACCCAAAACAGATCTACAAAAAAGGCGTCGGCCTTTGGCCAACTACCCCAATCTTGAGTTCAACACATCAACCGGTACTAGAGAGGGATCGAGCTTGAATGAATGGGCATCGTTCTTGGGAGACTCACAACCTGAAGAATAGAGGCTTCCAGGAGCGCAGAGCAATCCAGATGGGGGTGATGGTGAAAAAATTTCCAAAAAATATCTTTAAATTATTTTTGCCTTTGCTTTTACACATGAATTGCGCAACTTGGAACATGGTCCAGCCTTAAACGACGCATTTGTCAAAATAAAAAGACGAGAAAAGCACCCTATCCAAATTTACAAAGCACCAAAATAGTTTGATTAGGAAATTTTCACCCCGTACAAACTTCCGTCCTACCTCGCAGGACAGAAGTAACCAACACCGACCCCTGAGTGTATGCTTACAAGCTTTGAAACACTAACTTCTGAGTAATTTACTGGAGAAAGTCAAGAAAATGTGTCCCGGTGGAGAGTCAATTGGAGTAATAAACGTTAATAACCTTGAAAGAAAGCAGAAAGGATATTTTTTTTGAAAAAAGTTTTGAGGTCATTATTCGGGTAACCAAGCCATTGAGACAAACCGGCAAGATGCTTTGGAAAAAAACTACAAATAAATAATACTGACCTCGATACCTCCGCGTCTTGGATACTTAACCCCACAGGGATCCCAACTAGCATTAATTTCCAGGTGAAAAAAATTTACCAAGGGTAACATCGCTCCTAAGTCTTGTGAAACAACAATGGGTCTGATTTCACTGATATGAGGAGGGGAAGATCGTAACAACTAATACATCAAAACAAAATTTGATGGTGAGTATGAGAATGAGACCAGAATTTTACAATAATGACAATGTGGAGGGCAGGAGACATGGGATCGACGAAGGCCTACCTCAGAGAAGGCGCCGGGACACTGCATTAGACGTCGCGCGACTGCAGTTGTTTTGACAACCTCAGACGAATTTGTTTCGGTCAGAGCAGCACCTAGCCGACGTGTGATGGTTTTCCAGCCGTCCCTCTCCTCATTCCCAGACTGTTTTTCGCATAAAAAAATATTGGAAATAGCTAGCATTCGGCTATTTGTGCCTAATCAAATAAACTGATTCTAAGGAATCCACTCCACAGATTCTCCTAGTAGTCCGTGACTTAACTCTCATTGACGACAGAAAGCCATATTCGCGTTCCTTATGCTGTTGGACTTACAGCGCTAAAACTACTATAATGGCCGAAGTAGACAAGTGAGCACTGAGAACATAGAGAAAAAATTTGAAATGAGATGGGAACAACGTGTTTAACTGACAAATGAAATATTGCAGCAGCGCGGAACTCGTCTTAAATGCCCAACCAACTGCGCGGATTCTTCGGGCTTCGCAGTTTTGACTTTGCCTTTGGAGGTAAAGTGTTCTACCCAATCTTATAGGCAGCATTCTGACAGTTTACTACGCCTCTGGGATGACTCCAGGCTCAAAAACGAGGAGTGTAAGGCGAATCTTTTATTACAATTTGGTCTCTACGCTCCAATTACATCCCATAGGCTACTAGTCTCTCAGCTGCCTTGTATACTATTACCGATACGTAATCCCTTCAGGGATAGGTCTAGTGCATCGGAAAGCACCCAGCTAAAGCAGGCCGAAGAAGACAGCCATTCGATCTCTCAGTTACAAACTATGTGGTATTAGACAAATGAAAGGTGAACCACATCAAATCATTGTTTTTAAGATACATTTTATTTCCAGGTGGCCTAACCGGCGATGAAGTACTCGATAAGGGACTTGATGCACTAAAATTTCTAAAAAATTAGACAACAACTAACGGAGTCACGCTCGAGAGCAAAGGGAACCTAATCGTAATAATTAAGCAATGGAATATGGTTTCAAGTGAATACAAAGCAAGAAAGTGCTCGTCAAAAACGTTAGAGAATAAAAGTAAAATGATACCTCCATCTCTTCGTCCATCCAGGGATCCCAAGCACAGGTGAGAAGTCGATAAGACTCCGGACTTTCCCAAAGTTCCACAAAATACTGAAGCAAAACAAATCTCTGGATAGAATATTAGCATTAATTAGAAAAATTGGACCTCTGCACAGCAGAATCAACTACATTCAACAGCCATCGTTAGTGAACCCCGCAGGTTTTTCACAAAAAAGATTTCTCGAGAACATAACCCACAGTTTAATTGTAAATACAACCTACGCATATGTCATCGGGCAGAAATTTTGAGCTTCCTAGGAATCAACCTCTACAATGGTAGCATGGGGCCAGTTTCCCAGACTGCGTGTTGATAACAAACTTCGCAACAAATTCAGATATAACTCAATTGCATCAAGAAGCACAGTAAATATTACCCTTAGTGACATATATTCAGTGTACTATTTTAGCAACGGCTTGCATCCAAATTGATTGACCTGCCAAAATTCACGGAAAGGCAAACTGATCAAGGCTTTAATATGCGGAAATGTCCAACAGAAAGATCAGGAAATGATATAGGCAACCATCGCTTATAATAAATGAACACGTTTTTAAGATACATCGTAAACATGCGACATCCCAGTTTTCTCATTTGAACCATGAGTTGCAAACATTTCACATGAGCTCCATATTAGTCGCTTTATATCCTACCACAAACGGGCTATTTAGGTTTAAAACAACAATGTAGACACAAAATATCCTTAGTCCGAGGTTACGTATTCGTGCTCAGAACCATGCATTAATTATTTGCCATTACTTTGGATAGTCTTCACTCCGATCCCACAGTTGAGGTTAAATCCCTAGTATAGATATGGTTTTAAACCGAAAAATAATTATGACTTGGTCATTGGTCCACTCTTGCATGGTCTCCAGCACCGTCTGCAAGGCGTTGAGGATGGACGTCCAACGAGTTAGGTGGTCATGGGACTCGCCGTCTACCCCTTCGAGAGTAGTAGAAGCAGCACTAGTCGTAGTGTTCCAAGGCAGAGCAGTGATCATCACTTCGAGAAAGGTAAAGACAAGGTCAAGTTGGACCTTGAAAAAGAAGACCCGCGATTTGGCAGCATTGTGATGCAGATGAACGGCGCGGCGAGAAATAGAGTAGACAAGAGTCACAAAATCACCTACGCATTGAGGCACTCTGCGAAAGAGAAGATGAAAAATAGAAGACCATAGATAGTGGTACAGTTTGTCGAGAATCGAAAAGTCGTCCATGCAACCGCCTTGTATTTCTCTTTACTGCTTTCCGGCTAATCGGATGGCTATGTGCTGTTGTTATGTACATCAAGTTAGCTCTACAAATATCTTCTGATGGAAGACAAGAAGTCGCAAAAACCTCCAACGCCTTTCTACTTTCTGATCCATCATCTCACAGGAATCAAAATTAAAGAACAGACAGGAATAGATCGACTGGCGCGCCAGTTGGATCATGGAACTAACTAACTGCTCGCCAATTACTACTAATTGAAACTATGCGGTTTCTCTGAAAAGGATGCTTAAATAGCCCCACAATCTAGTAACAAATAGGATCTCTAGTGACCGTCATTCTAATTACTTGCTATCTACACGCCAGGCGTAGGGCTTAGCTAGAAGATCCTTGAGTTTTCTGTGGGCAATTTCACTCTCAAGAGTGATCCAGTGTTGCAGGACGTCAAGACGATGTGTGAAGAGGTCGGCAGGTCGCAGAGCCTGTGGGTGGTAACACAGCCCCTCAAGACACTTCTCAAATGTTAGCATCTCGTCTGTGAGGTGACCAAAAAAAGAGGGTGGCGATGTCAACAGTCCGGTGGCCAAGCTGGCTGATTCCGCAGCTGCCTCTTCTATCTCCTCCGATCCTAAGGAAGACGAAAAAATAATGAAAGATGAAATTGACTTCTACACTTAAAAGTAAACACACCAAGCGCTAGTACTAGGAATGTGAGCCTTCTGGCCGAGCTAACACTACTGATAAATCAAGCGCGATATAACTTCGAAGACCCAAGATCTGAACTGGGGCTAACAGAGATTAAGATGAGTTGATCGAGTGAGTAAGATGCACAAACATGACCAGAATATAGTTTACGACAAGCATTTAGCAATGATTGATGGCGCATCTGGAGATAAAGTTGTTTTCACAGTGCTACACAAATGAACATACAGTAACTAAACAACTGACACCACAACTCAAAACGACTAACTCATGGCAGAAACCATAAAGGATAAACTCAAACCAAAGGTACGTGACGTCAATAACAAATAAAATCATGGCCTCAAAATACCGCTTTTCGTCCAGGAACTAACTAGATCAATCCGCAGATTCCGACTACATTAGAGACCACAAAAGACGTAATGAAATACTCCTAGAAATCCATAAAAATTTAGTACTTTTGAAGCAAAGCGTAAGGCCTTGCTTTGACCTTTATAAGTCGAATGAGATTAGAGACCCAACTAAAAATTGGTTTTGCTCTTGCCTTTAAGGTGAATTGCGCATCTTGGCTTGGGAGGATCTTTGAGAAGACCAAGATCGAAGGAGATCTTGTCCACCACAAAGCTTATGAGACCCTGCATGAAATCTACCTACACAAGAGGGATGGGAATGACCGGTAATTCAGTTAACCGTTGGTACGACAGCAAAATAAGAGAAACTACCAAATGCAGCGAAGGGATGACGTACCCTAAGGTTAGAGGAGGTCTTGACCAAATCCTTGAGTTGTTCATCCTGCATCCACGTTAACCATTGGTCGTTGATGGTGATCCAGGTTAAAACCTCGGTGAAGTACCATTCGGGCTAAAAACAGCAGTAATAAGGGGAAGTTGCACCACGGAAACACACCTTTTCTGGCTTATTTGTGATCCGATCGCCGTAGAAGTTGAAGAGAAAGCGTTTTTCCAGTGGCTCTAAGATGAGACGCACGGGGATCGACAACTTGGCACGTTTTGCGGCATCAGTTTCAGCAGCTCCTTCTCTACGTCACACTTTAAGGAAGTTTGAAGGAACAGGAAGGGAAAGAGACAGCAAATCCTAGCTCAATGATGCGTTTGAACGTGGCTTGTTCGATACACATATCGTCGGCTAAGCACAAGTTAGAAAGGACTGCATGAAACAAGCAGTTGAAAGGTAAGCTGCTATGAAACCATGGATCTGCCCAAAGGCGATACTAAGACTGACAAAAATGCACCTGACATCAGAAAAGTAAGTTCGTAAGAAGTATTGAGGAAGTTCATATGGTTGCAATGCTTAACAACTTAAAGCGAACCTGACTAAGCGGGATAAAGCGGTAAATAATGAGGGAGAAAGGACAGATGCATAACGTCCAACTAGATCCAGAAGTTAACCCAACTAAAGAACCTCGTTAAAGTGGGATAAAGAAGACTAACTAACCACCAAAACTATAAAACTCCGGGAAACTGTCACTACAAATACGCAGCTTTGCTAATGAAGAAGCTTTCAAGTCTTTCTCTAAATCTGATTAGCAGAATGAAGGTAATGCGATGATAAAACTTTAATGTATTAAAAATACTATACTACGAATGGTGATTGCTCTTCTCGAATTCAATTCTAGCGCCGAAACATCACAAGATCATTAAGCAGGATAGAAGTAGAGACGACCGCAAGATTTTATAAACTTCAACTATCCAAAAGTGCAAATTTAACATGGCAAAACCTAATTATGCAACTACCAAAGGTGTCGTAAGACATGGAAGACGAAAAAAGCAAAAGATACGGTAGCTCGATGTCGCTGAGAGCTTGAAACAAAGAGCGAAAAGTCTTCAGGACATCTTCATCCCAGGGACATCGATCGTTCGTACGATCAGCTCCATTTTCCATCCAATCACTGACTGCCCTTACTTTCGGCAGTTCCATTCTGTCAAGTATCTCCTGGAACATTCTATAAGGGAATTAAAGCAAAAGTGACCTGACATGCTTCAGACAGTAAAAAATACACTAGAATAAACCGACCTTGTAAAATACTCCAACATCGAGTCGTAAAATAGCGGGAGAGGTAGCAAGACGGGGAGCGAGGAAGAAATATGAGTCCCGAGGTGCAGTGAGAGACTCAAAAACGAGTCTAAAGATATGTCCAGAGAACCGAGTACTTGAGCTGCAACTACTTCTGACCTTAAAAAACAGAAGTCATTTCAGGAACAAGAGAAAAGATCTGGAATAGTAGACAATAGTAGGTAATGATAAATACCGGTAACGTGCGATAGCCTCGTCCCTTTCCGCAACGGAGAGGGAAGCCTGGAGAGACTTCAACTGAAGTACATCTGGAATAATTTTCCCGGCAAAATCCTTTCCAGTCTGGAGAGAAGAAGCGATATTTGGCTCGAGTATGGCCAAATGTCGCTGAATTTTTTTGATTTCCACAAGAAAATGTTCACTGTGGCAAGAGAATGCTGAGAGCGCCCCAACTGATTCATCAAAGGATATCTTAAGTGGCGAAAAATCAGAAGCTCAGCGAAAAAATTACAATTCCCTTAAGCTTTGAAATTCGTTGTTCATTCGTACTTATTAGTGATAGCAGTTTCAACTTCACATCGAAAGAAGGTTGAATAAGCTTATTTATCGTGTCCGTACAGGTGCCCCCCATTTACAACCAACACGCCTACTATTACCCCCACCGTTTGCACGAAGGACCATACCCGTGACCCTTACACGAGATGATGAGACTACTGTTTTTGATTCAAAAACATCAAAGAACACCAAATTCTACTAATAGGCTATTAAAAAGATAAAAATTGCATCAAGTAAATATAACGCGCTTTAGAATGTTCAGCGATCAACCTTCTAGCCCATAATCAAAAGACATCTCTTAAAGTATCTTGCATAAATTCTAGTTATTAAACTTCAGGAGTTATAGTGTTCTTTACACGAAGTTCAATCTTCGGGAATAATAATTATTAGAAATGTTACTTAATGCAAATTGCTGTGGTTCGCTTCTTAAGGTGAACGATCGTGCAATTCCCCGAACTAATAGGCAAAACTAATCAGAGGATGCAATCAATCAACTTCATTTCTACGTTCTACCAAAACAATTTATAAAAGTGTAGCATCCCGAGGCCCCCTTTAAGGCAAAAGAAGGCATAGTACTGGGGCAGAATATATATTTTGGAAACAGAGGGCTTGGGGGCTGTTGGCACGGCCCGGAGGCCGGCCAACCGGCTAGTACAATATAGCTACCCAAGAGACCGAAACTGGCAGTTCGAACAAACAAAGTATTACGCAGCCCCTCTCTTCTTTCGAGCGTCGTCCCCGACGCTCCCCCT
>MIEF01008885.1:0-11582 GCA_001870725.1 Taenia solium
GGCGATTGTTCACTAGTCGCCAGAAATTGAATAGATTTCTTTGTGTTTTACCATGCATTGATTCAGTACTGCCTTGGAAAATGAATGTTTTGCAAACAAAAGTTGCTTAGCAAAAGTGATTTACCATCGCATTTTAGCAACTTAATGGCATTAACTGAATTCGGGATTGCATGAGGCACGTGCGAGTAAGGAAGAACAAGGAGACCTTGTGGTGTCTGATGCTCATTTGCTTTTCTTGATGTATCTGCAGTGTTACATTTGATCAGTGATCCAGTTATTGCGGTTTTAAGAAATGATGCTATTTCATCCGGGTTACTATTAACCTAAAGTTCATCCTGTCATAGCCCTTATAGATTCCATCAGTAACAAAACGTCACTAACTTTCGATTAGCTCCACCTTCAAGTGAAATGCCGCTTCGACGAAAGAGGCTTGAATGGTCCACGCTGGTGATGGAGCCACCTAGTGACCTCGTGCTTGTAGGTTCGTGGAGTGTGTCGCTGGTATGTCAAATACACTTCTATGTATTCTGTACGAGTATGGCGTGTCCTATCGTCTTTGGGGGTAGGAGAGCTGAGGGAACTGCAGTACGTATGTGTGAAGAGGCGATGGAGATGTTCTATTGCTAAGACGCAGCGCATTTGCATGACCAGATGACGGCTGCGGCATATTTTGCCTCAGCAGGTGTTGAAATGTTTTTAATTTGTTGGGTCGCAGTATGTCGTCACTGGTGGTGAGTGTATTTTGTAGTACAGCTTCGACTTGTTTTTCCGTTCCAACGTTGAGTGTGTCGTGATTTGTTGAAGGGTGAAATGCTACTTCATGGCCTTGAGAACGGCTTTAGAGTGTAGAGAATGTGTGACTTATAGATAGTTGGGGGATAGGATTGAAGGGATGAGTTGTGCTTGGAAAAAGACGAGATATTTCCACCCACTTTTTCCAGAAGCGTATATACCAAGAAAACGGGAATGCCGAATGCAGCTTGAGTAAATTCATTGTATCTTTTCCCTCGTAGAGCGGCGCTAGAATGCTGTCATGTTGTTATGTCAGAACGTGCTACTTTTAAGTATATGTGATAGCCAGTATTACCATCGGGCAACTATGTAGGGGTTAGTTTGTTGATTCCCTTTACTAGCACCCGCTGGGATACCTGGAGTCCTTTGTGGCTTCTCCTTGCCAGGGGTTACTTTAGTCTACTGGTCTTTCAACTTCCTCGTTGGCAGAGCAGTGAAATGTAGCAATCAGATTTACAGCCAGTGCCTACCTCGCTTACCCTTCGTCTTGATGAGCACTTTAAGCAAGCCCAGCCTCATGGAAAAGCATTTCAAGTTATTTCTGATTTTAAAATCCTATTATTTACCCAAACCGAGGTGTGCGTCATGCTAACCCATTTCTGCTAAAAGCCCACTATTAACAACTAGATGCACGTTTCACTGCTCTGCTCGTCTTTAAGCAGAAGCGAACTTGCTTGGTGCACATTTTGATTTAAGTAGATAATAGGAGTGTCGAATTAGAAATAACTTGAAATGCCTTTCTATGAGGCTGAACTTGCATAGTATTTATTAGGATAAAATTAATGGCTAGAGAATACTGTTGATTTTCGACAAAACAACTAACTTTTGTGACACGATAATGGTTGGTTTGGGCAAATCAATTCTAAAATAAATGCATAGATTTGCATTTTTACAATATAAAAATATCTAAACAAAGACTGCGTATTGTCATTACTTTAAATACTAATGCTGGTTTATTTGTTTAAAATACAAAAAAAATCATTATGGACTGCTCTTTTGTTACCTTACGTTGAAGAGCTTCTGCTTCTAAGGGTGAAGATGGTGACGACCTTGAGAACATCCAAATGCCGCACCGATGGGACGCCATAGCAAGGCAAATGCAGTTAATGAAAAGTGAACTGTGGGAATGCAAAATAAGAGTTAACTGAGTCTTGAATTAAAATTCCTAAATTCGAAAAAGCTTTGCCGCGGAATAAAATTAAAAATCAGTGGGGTATTTGCACCGACAAAAGTAAACGCAAGTTTTTTCTGGAAATCGATTAATTTAATTTAAAAGTGTTAGTTTAATGATGCGATTAAGAATATGAATCAAGCGTTAATATTCTCTCTAAGGGTGACAAGAAGACATTTACTGCTTACTTGTTTTTAAAAGTAAAGGATTGTCTATCAATTCGATAATAAAAGGGAAGTTTTAAAAAATGTAATTGGCGAAAATGTTACATTACAGAGGCGAGAGAATGTCGAATCACTTAGTGTCTTTTTACAGATGGTTTGGCGTGCACCAGTCCCCTTCTGTCTGCTGAGCACATATGTGTTTTATCTCCTTCTGCCTTCTGAGAAGTTTGTAAATGCAAAGATCGCTGCCTTAGGCATATCATGTGTGCTAGTCCAAGTGGCATTTTAGTGCATTGCAACGTTTGCTACTCCCGATTGTTCAAAATACCTTCCAAGCTCATCACGAAATGTGAAACATGATATTTTTCCTTTTAAGTATCCTGTTTGCGGAGTAGAACATACCTGACCAGCTAAATGGCTCACAACTTGAGGACGACCCCATTATTCTGGGCAAACCCAAGGTAAAGTTCAGTGTGATCCTCTACGCCTCAATAAGGTTTTATTTAGTCCACAGAATGTTGCTGCGCAAAAGCTAGTGCAAAGTGAGTAGTCAGGTATCATTAAAATGCATGGGAAGACTTGCTACAAGGAGGCCTTTGAGTACACTTTGGATTTTGGAGCACTTCTTTCTCGACACTTTCTCCCCTTTCCTGGTATGAGTATCACGTGTGGTTAGGTTGGTCACTCTGGCGGTCCCCATGTGGACCTTGGAAATGCGTGCTCAGTGTAAGTAGTAAGAAATTAAAATGCTCTCTATAGAAAAATGGTTTTAGTCGACCTGCGTCCAGCACCTTAATTGTTCAAATAGAAAGAGTAGCAAAATCCACGAAAGTGGTCTAATGGAGCAGAATGGTTGGCGTTTTAACACAGGAAGGAACTTTGGCTGTCCTCAGACTGCTTAGTAAAGCAATTGCTGATCAGCCCTGCAGAAAGTCTGGCAGGTGGATCTTACAGCTGGCTACCGAATCCGCGCCTCCTCCATCACCCCACAAGAGTGCTGGCGAGTCTGTTGGGGGAACAACTAATAGGTGGGAAGGTGGGCTTTTGTGTGATACTTTCCTCCCGTCGAATTGATTACTTGGTGGGGCATGTGATTGGAAATGGATTTATTGTTGGCCTCCCAAAGGGCACAGGTGAAAGACGGTTCATTGCCACAAGTCCTCTGACCTCCTGTCTGCTGATGTTAAAGTGAGTAGCACTGACATTTCCAAAGGAGTACCAGGCTTTCGCTCGTATAATGCGCTGGATTTATTGGCAGTGAGTGTTGATTCAGCGCCAGCGAAAGTCGTTCAAGACAGTGTTCCAATTTAAGCCTTTGCCGTCGTCAAATCGCAATTGCCTGAAGGCATTACTGAGCTTTGTCGACAGCCGCTCCCCTAACACCCACTCATTTATCCACGCACCCATTCAAGCAGCTATCGGTGATGAAACTTTGCATGGTGCTGCCCTCATGGAAGCTGGAGAGAAGGTCTTGATTTGTTGGAAATCTCCATCAAATCGCACAGTAATGCTACAGGGTGTGGGACATGGTTAAGGTGATTGGCTTCCAGCTGCGGAAACATCAACGATTTCTGTGAGTACCGATTCTGCTGTCTCTCCTGAGTCCTAAGTAGGATTTGGGATCTAAGAGTGTAACAGAGATGGACCATAAGAAGATTGCAATAAAGACAGGAAGAGGTGAAAAGAGAGATCATCCCCACATATTAAGGCCGAAGTGAAAGAAAGCAGGATGGTACAACTTAGGCTACTGTCTATAAAGAGACAGGTAGGTAGGCAGGAGTTCGGTTAGTCTATAAAGTGCAAAGTAGAGGCAGTGCTCTCACCTTTGCTCTTAAGTGAGTGAGCGGATGAAGAGTGGGAACTGGAAGTGGTGCAGGACAAACTGGAAGATGGAGATGGGAAACTAGTGGATATCTAAGCAAACTTTACCAAAGCAATACTCGATTTCAGGTAGAGTGTGGTTTAGTTAGATCTAGTTTAGCCTGTGCTAGTCTGATCTAGGATGTGTTTAAAGATAACGAAGAATGGTTGCCATAGGCTGGTATTCAAAAGGATTGGAGTGACCATCCAACGTTACATAAATATCGCATTACAGGAGAAAGGGAACGATGAAGCGTTTATTGCCATTGTAGCGTCCCGCGACTTCCTTTAAGGTAAAAGAAGGCATAGTACTAGGGCAAAGTACATATATTCTGAGAACAGAGGGATCGAGGGCTTCTAGCATGGCCCGGAGGCCAGCCAGCCCGGCTAGTACAATATGGCCACCCAAGTGATTAATTTCGGCAGTCCGAACAAAGTATTACAACTGGTGCTCCTCACATTGTTTACCCTTTGACAAGGCTATGCTCTAATCCTTGCCAACATCACGAAACAATAAAAGTTATTCACTGTTGTGTGCACTGTATACAGTCTACGTCGTTTATTGAAAGTCAAATTCTTGAACCTCCTATTGACGCACATCCATTCTTCTGTAAGAGTTATGCATTCGTTTATTTTGTGCACGAAATACAAGTCCATAAGTCGATTAATCTCAGAATGATTGTCCATGTGACGTTTTGTCCTCTCCATATGCTCCGCGATGGCATTGCTATTGATGAGTTGGCAGAAAGTATGCTCAATTATTAATCCTTCTGTCCCGCGATACACTTATGGTAGACACAAGAACTATTTGGCTGGCCATTATTTTGCTAGCTCTATTCGGGACCTCGAGCTGTGTCTCGTTGTGTTTTGGACTCGGTTAATGCGGCATCTGCCGCACCACACAAAATCAAGAGAATTAGTCTGCTAATCCAGAAGGAGACATAAGTGCAAGCACTGAAGTGATGCCGACGTAATGCATGACAGGCTTGATCGCCATCTCTATTTCTGCCTTTCCTGCTTGGTTTTCTCAAATTTACTTGGTAAGTAGGAGCGGTAGTGGAGGAGTCTACTTGGAGCAGGAGTCGATACAGGTTGTTATGCAGTTCTTCCTTGGATCCGACGACGAAACTAAGGGGCGGTGACAGTGACTCTGCTACATTTCCCTTCAAAGTGAATGCTCAGATCACAGGCACTGTGCGTTCGAAATCTAAACCTAAGTCAGACAAGTTGGTAAGATGTGGAATAATTGTTATTACCTGCTCTCATTAAAACTATGCCACATTTTCTGATGAAGGCTTGTACGACTATGCAACCAGGCTCCTGCCTATCCACACCAGAATCTCAACTATTCTTTTTTCGGAGATTACGTACCTTCAACACTCACTAAGTGGTGGTAATAGAGACTGAACTCCAAAGTGAAAATGGATTCCGCCGCTGCGATTTCGAGCTATAGGCAAAGCTTCTTCTTTATAGCAGAAGGTGGAATGAATTTTCATATACGTTCACACTCTTCAATCCGTAACATAATAGTAGTCATTTACGCAGGCGGAACCTGCACCACAATTGCCTTCCTCTTGTTTTTTTCTGCTGGCCGTAAAAAAATTTTTATTAGAGTGGCTCTTGTTAAAAGTCCCCTTTTCCTAGAGCGGTTTTGTTAGCAGCTTAAATGCCATCCTGTCTCTGCTAATCACTTCTACTACCTCAGGTCCGAGGTTGTGTCCATCAGGCAATGAGTACTGAAGACTGCAAGTAATCATGAGCAAGTCACATCTGAATGGGCTGGCGGGTGGGTGAGTAGCTAGGATTATGATGGCCTGCACTCTTAGCGCACCCCCCTTTGCTGACTCATCCGTACTGATGGATCGATAAATCGATAAGGACATCTGCTGCCCTAGAAGAAGTTTCCCATCATAAGGCAACTAAAAGACAGTGCGAACTGATTTTCGAATAATTAAAACGAATAGATTAGCATTTGGTTTTTGGACTAGTAACACTACACAATCTCTACGTATTTTCAACTCATGCAAAAATGCAACGCTATGCATTTATTTTATAATTAATTTGCCCTAACCAACCATTGTTAGGTCACAAAAGTAAGCTGCTGTCCTTAAAATCCACCGCCTACCTTAGCAACGTTAAGGTGTAGAATTTAGAATGTAGCTATTAATTTTATTGCTAGTGCCTGCTTCACTTCACCTTCGTCTTGACAAGCACTTTAAGCAAGTCCAACCTCAAGGAAAGGCACCTCGGGTTATTTCTGGTTTGAAAATCCTATCATCTACTTAAGTCGAAATGTGCGTCATGCACATTTCACGTATGCTTAAGGCCCAGTATTAACAACTAGATGGACGCTTCACTGCTCTGCCAACAGGGCGG
The DNA here is from genome assembly GCA_001870725.1 of Taenia solium. Classification (NCBI taxonomy): domain Eukaryota; kingdom Metazoa; phylum Platyhelminthes; class Cestoda; order Cyclophyllidea; family Taeniidae; genus Taenia; species Taenia solium. Next base: position 6,364 of record MIEF01008885.1, read on the forward strand.
TTGAAAGACCAGTGGGCTAAAGTAACCTTTGGCGAAGATAAGGCACAAAGGACTCCAGGTGAACTAGCGAATGCTACTAAAACTATTCAACAAACTAACCTCCACGTAGCTGCCCAATGGTAATGCTAGCCGTCACATCTACTTAAAGGTAGCGCACACTGACATAACAACATGACAGCATTTTAGAACCACCCCACGAAGGAAAAGACACTACGAGTTTACTCAAGCTGCATTCAGCCTCACCACCTCCTTGGCATACATGCTTCTGCAAAAAGTGGTTGGAAATATCTCATCATTTCCCAAGCACAACTCAACCTTTCAAACTCACCCACCCAACCGCCTACAAGTCACACATTCTCTACTTCCCAAGGCCGTTCTTGAAATTAAGTAGCAGCATTTCACCCTTCAACAAATTACGACACACTCAACAGTGGAATGGAGAAAAATATCTGGACTATACTTTAAAATAAGATCATCATCAGTGCCGACAAACTGCGATCCAACAAAATAAAAACATTTTAACACCTGAGACAAAATATGTCGCAGCCGTCACCTGGTCATACAAATGAGCCGAGTCTACGCAACAGAACATCTCCATCGCCAATTTATACACACGTACTGCAGTTCTCTCAGCTCTTTTACTTCCCGAAGAAGATAAGAGACATCATACTAGGGCAGAGCACATAGAAGTGTATTTGGCATACCAGCGGCACACTTCGCCAACGTACGACGAGGCAAACATGTCGACCCATCACCAAAACCCGTCATTCAACGAACCATCGACGCATTACATAGTCACTTCGCCTTGTCGATAAGGTTACTGTGTCGTCAGTCCCCTCATCCTCCACGGTGTAAGCTAATTCTGTATGGAACTGGACAATGTGCTCTCCATCACGGCTGTCCATGACCAGTGGAGGAAATGGTGGCCTAAATCGAAAAACCAATCTCGTGTCAACGATGCAGCATCACGACGAATATAGTGACAGAATAATTAAGATTTGACACGGCTTCCAATCTGAGGCCCGCTGTCACATCAGAAGCATACAAAGGCAAGTCCAAACATGTGTCTCAGACAGCGAATATGCACTCAATGCCATCAACTGGCAGGTGAGCGTTAAAGAACACACACACGCACACACAAACAAGCATCCCAAAACCACTCCATTTCATGTAACAAGCTGCATGGGTTGGACATTTCCCATTCCTCTCACAAATTAATCACACTTCTTCAATAAGTCATCCAACTAGTTTTAATACTCACACTTGTAAGCGTCATCGAAATCGGCCCTTCGCCTAAAATATTAGGCAAGCGATTATCGAAATTGGCAACGAATTGTATGGAGAACCATGCTTACATATTAAAGCCTCATAGCATAATCACACTTCTACCTACTCCACATCCACTTCATGTCGACTCCATCTCGTATCACAGTGGTAGAAGCGACTGAACCTGAACATCCTAGATTAAAAAAAAGAACAAGCAAAACTAATAGTTGTAAGATGATAGCACCTCATTCAGCCTATCCAGCACAATTACCTGCGCAACACTCTTGCTTCGCTCTTGCATTTCACTTACATCGCACGCAGTCGTCCATAGGCCCACCAAACACAAAAACGCTCTGCTTATTCCTAGGATGAATGATTAGTCCACAATGAGCAAAAAAACTTCCAACAGGATCGATGGGTCGAATAATCGCAACGCCACAGCTGTAAACGACGACATCGAGCTCAAAGGCGCTCAATGCGGCCTCAGTGGTAATGCGTCAGGTGGTTTCTGATGGGACCCGTTATGGCGCGTTGTAAAGCGCGTGTTCCCACATTGATTCCCGTCACTCCTTGGTTGAAAGCGATCTGGATGTAATACGAGTTCAGGACTGAAGCACAAGCAAGATTTTTTTGCATTCATTTTCCTATAGCATTTAAAAAGATGTAGTAGGCAGTAACAAAACGCAACGCTTATTATTGACCGGCTTAAATGGTTTGGTTTCGGTGATGTTAAGCCATGTAGAGGACATCACGTTTGGGAGGACTCCCCATTTTGAGTGACACGGGATCACACACCTCATTTGGCTGATCTCATTCGAGACTGATGTGTCAAGAGCAACCAGCAGAGATGCAACAATAGGTTTACTCCTACGCCAGCATCGAAGGGGCTGTCGTGGTGGAGGCTGAGCACATGACTGCCATTTACGCGCCAGACAGACCATGTATTTGTTGCTCCCGCGCCTCCTTCACGCCCGTGTAGGATGGTTCGCTGGCCGTGTGGCTGGGAGAATAGCTTATGACATGGAATGGCTTGTACTGCTGCAATTGCTAGGCGATTGGAAATGTCATCACTGTTTTTTCCTAAGCCGTCCACTCACAGGTCTGTAGTGCGCACCACCTCATGCCTAAAAGACGACGCTCTGTTCCTGCTTGTGATGGACTGCAAACACTTATGCTTACAATAACTCGTTCGCTTACAAAAACTGAACGTTGCTGATGTCTTGGGCCCATCCGCTCGATAGAGTTCTCTCTAACTGGGAGATATTTGGGAAAAAAACTTTAAAAACGGTAAGATCGGTCAATCGACCAAAGGGAAGTGCCAAGCCACGAAGGCTATTCAAGATCGTTCTCCATTGCTGCAGTACTTGCCAATTGGAAGTGTCCTTCTTCTTATTCGTACTCTTCTTACCTGCTTGGTTATATTTGTTCAAGTTGCAAGTGATTAACACCAGTTCTCGATGTCGGAATTCGACCGAGAATTATATTAGGTTAGACTGTTTAAAGACTAGTGGGATAGGATAAGCGTCGACTGGATGCTGTGTTGTTCCTGACTATTTGGGTGAAACTGGTAGCAAGCTCGCGTATTATTGGGAGAGTTCGTACCTTGGGGTGCAATGTTGATTACTGCAACGAATGATTGGCCTTGAGAGAAGTTTTCGCGGTTACTTAGTTTTTGTGGAGGAAATAATGCGAACTTATTTTGCCTCGCAATTACCGCAGTGATGGTGCTTAGGACTTTCCATCCCATTGCTTCTTTAAAATTCTTCGGAATTAGCAGTGCTGTAGAATGTGCCATTGAATCTATCTACCAGTTCATACATCTTGACTCATCTCTCCAATACGAATGTTTTCTTTTCGGTAACTACCCGGGATTTCGAATTATTAGTGTTACGACGTTAAGGAAGATGTGTCTGAAATTATCTTCAGCTTCACAAAATGCTGTTTAAGTACGATTCTTCAGCTGACAAAGAATCCAAAACTGAATTATCCAACCAGCTCAATCATTTATACACTGACCCTTCTGTCCATCCATTCCCTATCCAGTCTTTCATCTAGTTACAGGTTTATTCACTTGTGCAAGCCTTCTACATTCTTGGAGGCATTTGAAGGCAAACGAGCCTGGAAGCAGTGGCAATAGAGGCGCCTAGTAGTTGGCACATTAGAAGCACAGATGGGATTATCGGGAGACTAGAGAAGATTCGGCTTATAATGTGTTCGACTCAAGGTGGTTTTTTATACATCATAGCAGCCGCGATGAATGATAGCCGAGGCGGAGCTGGAGATAGAGATCCATCGGTGTAGGTTCACGAAGCAGCAGTGGTGAGGAACTGGCGCCCTCGAACGCGCTACTGCAGACTACATACAGTTAGGTGCCGGAAAGGCTGGAGACAGCCTAGCGCAAGCATGATGCCTCAACTGCCGCCATTGGGGCTGCCTCGGTGGTGAGGAAGGTGGAGTTGGCGGAAATGGAGTGGAGCCTTATTCGAGCCCAGGCTATCAACACGGAATCGGAGGCGAGGGTGAGTGAGTTTCTAGTAATGACTGCTGTCTTCTCTCCCCCAATTTTATGAGCTTTTATCGCTCTCCTATTTACCAATTCAAAGTACTAAATACTCAGCCACTGTATACCACTTCGTTCCGTGTCCACATAGCCATCCATAACTTGGTCTTCATCGTTCTACTTGCTTCACTCATTTTTTGGTACCCATGCACAATTTGCGACTTTATTTGTCAACTCAACTACTTTTATCTGCACGATATCGCATCGGCTCTTTTGACGATACTGTTGGATTAGTTGCGTGTTTTGACTTTGTCCTAAATTAAGATTCTCGCGATTAAGAGTTACGGTGCTCATGTGCGCGGCGTCTCCAGTGGTGAGGCACATGGTTGAAGTGTAGAGCAGTTGGTATTTTTGAGGTTGAAGGGGGTTGATCTGTTCCAGGTATGCGTAACGGCTGCAAACTCAGTCGCCTAGACCCATGGAAGCGTGAATGAATTCGTCCCATTTGTAGACAATGCTAGCTACAGCTACTGAACGTGCGCCCAGCTCATCAGCGGATCTGGAACAGTCGATAGGAAATATTCAGCACTTTTGCAATACGCGCATTACTTTAGAGATTCATTTCATCCTCCTTTACCAGGTTGGTTTTGTCCTGCAATGGATCAATTCTTACGTCTACTTGGTCGTTCTGCTACTGATAGGTTAGTAGGTAGCTAAAAAGAGGGATCCCGTAAAGTATTGGCTAGAGGACGAATTCGAGTGTTTCGAAAGGTACGTTAAATATCACTCCTTTGAAGCATACACCTTTCAAGAGTTGGCTTACTCTCGACCATGTGGAACATCAAAGAACTCAGTCTACTTGTAGTGGCTAATAGCGGTGAAACAGGCAATATTATCGATGCTGTTTTTGCAGCAAGTTTTCGCTTTGCATAGAAGGTGTTGATTTCTCATGTTATTTTATTGTATTTATTGCTGCTGGACGAGGGAGACACAGACAGGCGTAGGGATTGGGTGACCATTAAATATGGCGAAACTTAAGCCTACACTTTGCAACGGCACACCCTATGGCGAACGATTCAGTTGGTTGCGTTACAGATGGGAAAAGTGTAAAACTGATCTTAACACAGGAGTGAAGACCTATTTCTTAGTAAAGCAACCGAGATGAATTGTGGTCATCTCACTGAGTTGAGTTGTACTCAGGCCATGAGTTCCGTTAAAGTCGGCTCACCTGACGGGTATAAACATCGATCTGGCTGCACTGGCTTGGCAGAACACACTGCGCTAGCACTTTGTGCTTTCTTTTCAATCACGATTTATGGGTCTTCTGAAGGTATTAAAAATCGGCCTTTTAACTGCTGCAGGCTCAATAGCGCTGGCAGTGAGAGCTCTACGAAGGTTCCAGTAAGCCGGTTTGCCCACTAGGTCACAAGAATGGCAAAGTAGGCGTGTTTTG
>MIEF01008889.1:0-12842 GCA_001870725.1 Taenia solium
TTTTGAGGCTGGAATGTTATTCCGCAAAATCTTTAATGGAGACTAATGAACCGGTTTTCGTTGATTTCTAAAAGCATCTATTTAACCCTCGAAATAATTTGCTCACTGGTCGCAGTTACCCTCATTTCTCACCTCCCATGGAACAAGAAATGTACATAAATATGGCAAGCAAGAATAAAGGGACTGCTGTGGATGATAAATAGGTGATAATTTTCTTTTTTTCCCACTTTTTATAGTCGATTTCGCTCGCTTTCACGGTTTAACTTATCAATATTTGTGCTAAAGCGTTGGAAATCGGAGGGCATTTTGGAAAACACCTGTAATTTTCAATGCGTGTTTCTGGTGCAAATTGAATAGCGCACTGCACTCTCTGATTTTAGAGTTCGGACAACTTGGTCAGTTCTGACGATGCTCCTCCTCATGACCATGCCCAACCCATCACATCATAATCGGGGCATTTTGCTTAGTAGAGATACCAAAAGCCTAAAACTTAAGCTCAATAAAAAGCGTGTTTAGTCTCCAAGCATAATTATTAAGTCACTCAGTTATATGAAGGTAGGTAGGCCTCGATATCAAAACTGGTTTAAGAAAATGTCTTAATGCATTGTCTACGATTGCAATTACAGGTGAGACTGGGGTCGCGGTGCTTTTTTAACCTCGCTGCAAATATTAATCGCGAAGCAACAAATTCGAGGTGTTGGAGGTATCATTAGGCCATTTCTGTGGGTAATGCTGCATCCAGGTATATTTAACAGACATACATTGGAGAGACCAAATACGTTACCGGTGTGCATATCGTAATGTCTTTCGAGGTGTGATTATGAAGTCCAAGCGATGACCGCAATGCCGAAAGGATGGTCTTGGGACCTTTTAAGTACACATGATTGCATGAGCGGAAATATTTTGCGTCCTATGTTCCCAACTCTGATCTGTTCAGTATAAAACGTCTTTGCCATAAGAATCGTTCCCCTACACTATTGAGAGTAAGAAGACTGTTGAAAGGAAGGAGAGCAAAGTACATCATAAAACAAACTCAGGCGTAGGTAAAGCCATCGGGAATTCATTGATTAGCAGAAGGTGATCAGATATCATAGGCAAAACTGCAAATCATGTAATTAAGGGGGTAAAAGGCCATAGAATCAACACTCACGACAGTAATTCTATCGTCGATAACTGGTTTAAGAGTACGCGAACGCTACTTAGCAACCAATGCTCATCATCGCTGGCATAAAATCAGGTTGTTGTGATCACACCACCAGTCCTAGTTCCTGGTATTGCCGCAAAACAGTATGGCACTAGTTCGCCCCGTCTGCCTCCAACACTTCAGGCACTATCGGCAACTTCGAGTCCACTATGAAGCAGCACATACAGGCATGTATCTTCAAACATTAAGTTGCCTAATCCTAGTTTTTACTTAGCCTTTTAAATTTAAGTGTTCCTACATTACTGGGGAAGCACGATTTTAAACTTTAATACACCATTAAATGTTAGGACGAGTTACTTTAGGAGCTTATAAATAAGAAAATCTCTTTACCCTTCCTAGAATTGGGAAGATTTACCGCTTTCCTTCATGTCCACAACTTCATAGAACTGTCTCCCACAATGGAGAGCTAACCTACCTAACTCAACTTTGGAAAGAGGTTTTAAATTTTAATATGTTATGCAACTCCACCTAGTTAGGGATTCAGTCACGCAATTTGGACAGTGCATTAGATTGTGAGTAGGATGTTTTGTTTGTTTCTTCGCTTTTCATTGCAAAGCAATCAAATCTCTGCACAAGGAGGAAATTTCACTTTTTTTATAGCACTGCCTACTTGTCTGAACGAAAGGTCAGCATTATGTGACCACTTTTTCAGCCCGTGTGTGGAATCACAGCGAATGGGTGAGTTGATAATGCCATACGATTCAATCGCAACTGACTAAAGAACCACCTACAATTTTTCTTAACAGAATTCCAGCTCACCTCATTTATCCCTGGATTCTTTCCTGCATCAGCGGTGCTAAATTTTAGTAAGTTAACTTCAGCTCTATGTTTTTATCGAAAGAGACTTCTCCATGAAAGTCCACTTTTAGTACGACTTGGCATGCCTAAATGCGCGAATTGTGGTAGATCCGATTGTGCTAGGATGTTTTAGGCAGACGTCATTGAAAGTATGTGCGTATTTTCATTTATCCTATTTTAGTATAATGAGATGCCAATTTGTACGCCTCCTTGTGATGGTAACAGGATTAGGTTTACTCTGTAGGTGACGGTTCCTCAGTTGGCTTGTATTTGACAAGGCCATCCCTTGCGCTGCCTGCTGCACTCTATTTTCCATTCATCGTGTCAGGATAGGAGACATCAAACGGTCAAGTGAAAGTGGGCAGTGGTGGGAATATTGCTTCATTTCGTTGCCAATAAAACTTAGACAGTGCGTTTTCTTGACCGTCACCAAGAATTAGGCAGTCATAGTTCATCAACTCTATTATAAGACGCGATGTATAGGCGAACCTGAGCAACCGTTTTAACGGTTTCGGTGAAAGCACAGAAATCTAGGACGCAAATCAAGGGGATCATGATAGGGTTGCTCCCGTTACTCACACGTCCAAACCCACATTTCCGGTTGAAGGATAAGACGTTCTGTTTAATTAAGAACAGTGGGATCTAAAGCACTGCTCTTTTGTCAAGTAGGACCATCGTAACTCATGCGTGAGATTGAAGCTGGGCAAAATAGCTGCAGAAGGCCTCATAAAGCAGGGAAGCCATCCATAGAAGAAGAGCGAGTTGCGAAAATGAATGGATGAGTGAGGATGAGCTGTTTTGTGTTGTATAGAGGTTTGAGCATGTTAACAGCATGAGGATAGGCAGTTATTAAAGGTTGATCCACTCTCGCCTGACGAAACGGTAAAGGAGTTGATTTTAGCTGTCCATATTTTAGTCTTCCTCCCTTTTTCGTTAATGCGACTTGGTGGAATTCGATGGGGCGTGCGTAGGACTAAGTAAACTAGTGGATAGTAAAACACTTGCACACCAACATCTTCCATCGCTCTGTCAACTGCTCTTTCGACGTGGTGATCATGACACTATCAATGCATTCGTCAAATCTAGAGAGAGCATTGTTATTTTCGACTTTTCCTACTAGATACTATGTTGGGAGATGTCAAGTAAGGCGATTAGTAAAGAACGAGAGATGACGGTGCAATGCTGCGACCAGATGTAAGCAGAGGTTCATGCATTCGTGATTTGTACCTGCGACATCAAAAGCACATTTGTTTAATTTTATGCAAAATGAATTTTTCTTGGAAGCATTCGGTTAAAAGGTCGGTTTGTGAGGATAATGGCGATGTGTGGATAGGAATGCAAGTTTTTATGTTCTAGCGAAATCGACGAGAATCTAAGCGGTTTACGTGAGAGATGGCGCAATGGATTCCTAAATCATAAAGAACCTACTTCAACATATTGCAACCAGGATGATTCAAATGAGCCAATGAAGTATTTCGCTAGCTCTCAGATATTTTTAGATGCAAATTTTATTCTATTCCACAACTTCCTGCGCAACACTTCCTTGGATTAACCTCAACAACTTGCTTGGCAATCCTTTGCACAGAGGCAACGAAAAATAGCTTCTTGACATTCATGGACATCGTCAAAGTGAATTAATGTCATAGAATCACGCTTTCCAATTTAATATTTATCATTACCTAGTAGTTTTATTGTCGGAACTAATAGAAAGCGGCACACACAAAAGTTACTAAAAGTCCCGCATCTTTTTACAAGCTTTGCGCCACTGCATCAACTTTAAAGTCATCATTTCTCATAAGACACCAGAGGTTTTCAAGTCTACAATGTCAATCGGCGCAAAATGTCAGCAACATTGATTGTCGAAGGACAGTTTCTTTTGCGGTAATCCATTGATGATACTGCTAATTGATTGAGGTTCAAATGAAACCTCCCGCCTTATTACCTACTTCATTGTTATAAGAGAAGAACGATTAGATCTGGTCCTAAAAGCAACGCCCACCCTGCTTCGATCTACATCATGTAAAATTTGAAACCTTTAAGACCTTGCTATTTAAAGTACAAAGTTGAGCTACTGTTTGCCAAAGTTCTGCATAGTTTAAAGTAAAAATTCTCCTCCTATTGGTTTGATAAACTCTCTGCAAAAAAGGAGTTCAACTAGTCAAATCGTGTACATGTTAGTCTATTATCTCATTTGGTTTTGTGTTGATCTTTTTCAGCAACTACCTTATATGCACATGTCGACTACAAAAAATTGCCAGTCCAATATGCTGTGGCAGAAATCTGACCGCTAGGCTTGAATCGGCTTTAAAACACTCTGTAGCAGGGGCTATCTCGCTTCCTGCTGCTCTGATATAGTTTGGCGGTGGAATGTATTTCAGTGAAACAGGCACTGAAATACAGACACACGGTTTCGGCCATGGAATAATCAATGATAAGGACAAATTCTTTGTGACAATCGCCCTGATTAGTGAAATGCATTGAACTCCAAAAGATCCAAATATTCTACCAAGTAGCAAAGTACCAACCTTGCAGTACGATGTGGAAGTCTTACTGGAGATTCACAAAATTAGCACTCTGCACAAGAATACATACGACTTAGCACTATTCCTAAGTTGGTTGTCAAACACATGTTACATGTTACATTGTGTTGGATCTTACGCTGACTTTAAGACGCAATCACTTGAGGCCTCATCAGCATCAAGGCTGCCACCAAAATAGAGTGCTCTTCATCATAGCTTTTAGCTGAGCATTTATTACCGACACCATCACCTTTATGCGGCCTTCACATCCTCTCAGAATTTTCAACTTCACGCTCAAATTAATGAAATTGACCTGTGCTTATGCCCATACCTTATAGTAAAGGACCACCCGGCACAAGCTATAACTGCCTGCTACTAGTGGTGCGATCCCCGGTGGTGGTGATGACGCCTAAGCAATAATGAACGGAACTGGGGAAACGCTAATGGGTGTGTCTGTTGGCAGTCCAAATCCTGCTGATTCACTGTGCGCATCCTCGAGCACCAAACTTATCGAAGCACCTCTACCCATGGCTAGCTACTCAATAAGGTAGGCGAACTGCATTGTGCGCAGCAAGAGCCCCTAAACAAGCAATTTTACCGCAGAGTTTTGTTGGGCCGCGAAAAGACTAGTCTGCGCCATTGGATAGCTTCCCCCACCGGTTTTGATAAGGCGACCAATTAGATCACCACTTTTAACGATCGAGTTGTTGAAAATGGTGCAACTCGACAATTCAATTAAATGGAAAGGATTGCTGCAACTTTATAGGATGCATCTTAGCGCCGAATTGTACACCTAAGCCATCTTGCACACCCTGTTGATACAATAAGTTTCAATGATGATAAAATACGCTGGAACAACCTTTAGTGGGTGTTTAACTTACAGGAACTTTGCTGCCTTTTATCTGCGAGCTATCACACTGAGTAGGTCTTTATAAGACAACTGTGACTATGCAATGAAATGCCAAGATCTACATTTTCATTAACCATTTTATGCTTGAACCAGGAAGATTGTTCAAAAAGGTATCTTGTGTTATCGCAGCTTCGAAACTTTAATTATTTTAGGTCAAACTCTGAAATTAGGGTGTCTTTTTCCTCTTTAGTCCAGCATTCTCTATCATTCTCAAGCCTGGTTCAAATTACGTTGTTGCAGCCTAGTAAAGTGCATTCAGGTGGCCATGTAATATTCTTAAACAGAACTCGCCTTTTTTGCAAGTTTGTTGTTCAATTATGTTTAATGATCAACGCCACATTTTCGCCTACAACAAAGAGGAGTGTAAGCTGAGATAGCGTTCCGCCTGTTTCAAAACCACAGCACAACAATTTTTTTGGCCTGTCAAATTCAAAACATCTGCCGCACCATGGTTGTGTGGAAACAGTCAATTGCACTTCCTAAGATTCTCCCTATTTAAAGACGTGGAGTGACTAATGTATTAATGCACCTTTTAATGGAATCAACAGCCGAGTTCCTAATCGAGAACTGTCCCACCACATTCAAGCATATTTTGCCATACTGGGGTTAACACCTCATTAACCCATGGGAGTGTACTCCGTCTGTTAAATTGTTGTGGCGTTTTAAATGACGTACTACGGCTGATTTATGCCATTTTGAGGCACATGAGTAGAGATCTGCACATTTTGGCCGAGAATTGGTGACACTCAAAAGGATGCAGCTTGTGCCAGCGATAGAAAGTGGTTCTACCAAAATGGTCCCATACTTTTGGTAAAAAGTGAATTCATTGCCCTATGCCTCTATCACAGTAGCTTTGAGCAAATAGCCATAATTCAGGATTGACAACTGATAGTAAGGTGGTGAGTACAGCAAAAAGTGTGATTAGGTAGTTGGATGGTGAATAATTTAGTGCAATAAATGACATTTTGTCCTTTGAGTAACATACTATAGTGTGTTAAACAATTTCTTGCGGCAAGTCTATCAGTCAGTTAATCCACCGCTTATTCAGTCGAGGAACAGCCTAGAAGTGCATCGCTCTCGCTGTCATTTGACAACACCTATTGGCACGGGTTGAAGTGAATTTACGAAGTCTTTATGCATTTCCCGTTGACACAGATGCAAATGCTTTGGTTCATGGCTCATGTCAGCCATTACTGCTTGCTTAACATCTGAATCAATAACGAGTGAACTTGTTATTGTCTCATCGTTAGAGGCGCATTCTGTAAACCCACCTCATAAAGGAACGTGTCTTCTCCACTACAGCACATTGCATTTACTTCGAGATATCCAACACTTCACTTCTGTCAATTCACCCATTGAAACAACAAATCAGTGCGCATGCAGTCCTCGTCTGACGCACTGTTTACACTGCGCCTGCAAGTGGACGTTAAGAAACGCGTTTCAACGCTAGTTGGAGGGGCATATCTGGAACCTCATGAATGTGGTTTGCAGCAGAAGGGCGGTTGCTTGAAGTCTGGGACGAAGTTTGTCGCAGCTGCCATAGATTAGCACTCAAACTGGTACTCTGACCTTCCAATGCTAGACTTAGGTGCCTTCATGTTGCAGCATGGTGGGATATCCACGCACACTTTGCTCCTTAAAAATAGTAATGACTCTCAAATGCAAGCCGATGTCCAAATAGACTGGTATGATAGTGGGATCAAGAATATTATGTAGAAGGCTGAGCAATATGGGATGACAAGTTTGTAAATAGACTTACTCAGTGATGATGACCACACCGTTTGGTCATCGTCAAAGCTAAATCTATTAATTTTATTTGAAGGTGGAGGGGTAAGCGACACGCCCACCATCAAAGTCTCAGAGTCAACTCGACTGTCACCGCCTAATAACGACTAGTGTTATCCAAAGGTGGCCTCGGAGACAATCCAACATGTTTGCAGCAGCTAGGCCAAACCAACAGCCAATGTGCGCCACATACATGTAACGCTAGTAATGAACGCGATAATCGAGCCCGATTTGTGTTGGTGATGGAAGAAATCCATTGAGCTAATGTCAAAAGAAAGAGTTCCGTGGTTTCCATCTGCATCTACTAATTAGGAAGTCAGGAGTGGTTTCAAAATCATCCAGTTAGAGTTTGAGTTCTGGAGTTGCAAAGACGTAGGAACTGAAGACTTAGCATCGCTCCTATTGCCAACGCAATTGTTACCACTCATATCTCCTTATGCAAGAAGTAAACTGGGGCAATGAGAGGGTTTTCTCTGACTAAGAGTGGGGAGAGGGGATGAGGGTCCTTAAATGCAAAATCGACGCGCATTGGGGCAGCTTTGTCGGTGAAAATTTTGTTTTGGAACGCATCCACATCCTATTCCCCCTGCATCCACTGCAAACACAGCAGTAAACGTCCTCATCACCATCAAAGTAGAGGCAATGGTCTAAATAAAGGCGCGCTATATGCGTCATGGATAATTAGGCCACAGTTGCGTACCACGGAAATCAGCACATTACTTCGTTTCGCTGGTAGCTAGTTGCTTTTAGTATTATCGACAGTGTGTAAGGCGAAAATATTGAACAACTCTAAAGCCAAGTGAAAGAGAATTATCAGACGATGTTTGCTTAGTGAGCACTTTTCCCGCTCTTCTTTAAAGATCTAATGGCTGAAAGCAGTAACAAGAAAAGCTTCACCTTCGCCAAACACCTGCGTCAATCAAGTGTGCTCTTTCTCCACTCGGTTAAGCTGGGGTAACCAGAAGACTGCAACGGCTGGTTACTCTATCTCCTACCTTGATCATAAGATCAACATTACAGATGGCTGGCTTACTTTTGTTGGAATGAATTCCGACATATCACATGCTCTTCTAGTGTAAGTATTCGGAGATAATACAGTGATCAGCTTAGAATGCCAGCATAAAAACACTACCCTTTGGTAAGTTAGCACTCGTAACAACGTAGCGCCCAACACCATATCGAAGAATGATGCTCACTTAAATCTATCCGTAATGGCGTTTCTCTCTCACAAAATAAGCACACACTGTAGAACTCAACACTATGAGGCTGTTGTTAACATTACTGCTACACAATTTTACAATCAAACTACGCACGTGTTTTTCGTGGTGTGATAGGCTGAATATCTTGCGTGCACAGACAGAAAGGCAGAACCCTAGCCACTAGAGGATCAGCTTTAACTTTTACAATCGGTGGAGTCGTGTTCTCTTGCATGGTGGTATTCTTTGCTTAAATGCTCACGTGGGTCCGCGCAAATCACCTGCTAAATCATCTACTCTGACAACTCTTTTTACAACTACAGGTATTTATGGTGCCGAGGATGCACAATTCGCTGTTCCTTGTTTTCACACCAACCACCATGTAACTTTTGTTTGTGGATAGCTATTGAATGACAAATACAAGACTTTGTCATTTCCACATCACTCTTGTTTTATTTTGGACTGACTTGGCAATTCGTTGAAGACGTTTTTTGTGTATCAGCCTCAAGAAATGCACGCCATACTACTGCAACAAAATATGTCCTTAAATGTTAACTCTCTTCAGAATTGAGGTTGAGGATGCATAGTTATAGCTCACTCATTGATTGCAGGGAACTAATGTCAAAAAGAAAGAAGTCTGTGGTTTCCTCCTGCCTCTACAAAGTAGGAAGTCAGGAGTGGTTTCAAAATCATCCAGTTAGAGTTTGGGTTCTGGAGTTGCAAAGACGTAGGAACTGAAGACTTAGCATCGCTCCTATTGCCAACGCAATTGTTACCACTCATATCTCCTTGGGTAAGAAGTAAACTGGGGCAATGAGAGGGTTTTCTCTGATTAAGAGTGGGGAGAGGGGATGAGGGTCCTTAAATGCAAAATCGACGCGCATTGGGGGCAGCTTTGTCGGTGAAAATTTTGTTTTGGAACGCATCCACATCCTATTCCCCCTGCATCCACTGCAAACACAGCAGTAAACGTCCTCATCACCATCAAAGTAGAGGCAATGGTCTAAATAAAGGCGCGCTATATACGTCATGGATAATTAGGCCACAGTTGCGTACCACGGAAATCAGCACATTACTTCGTTTCGCTGGTAGCTAGTTGCTTTTAGTATTATCGACAGTGTGTAAGGCGAAAATATTGAACAACTCTAAAGCCAAGTGAAAGAGAATTATCAGACCATGTTTGCCTAGTGAGCACTTTTCCCGCTCTTCTTTAAAGATCTAATGGCTGAAAGCAGTAACAAGAAAAGCTTCACCTTCGCCAAACACCTGCGTCAATCAAGTGTGCCCTTTCTCCACTCGGTTAAGCTGGGATAACCAGAAGACTGCAACGGCTGGTTACTCTATCTCCTAACTTGATCATAAGATCAACATTACAGATGGCTGGCTTACTTTTGTTGGAATGAATTCCGACATATCACATGCTCTTCTAGTGTAAGTATTCGGAGGTAATACAGTGATTAGCTTAAAATGCCAGCATAAAAACACTACTTTTTGGTAAGTTAGCACTCGTAACAACGTAGCGCCCAACACCATATCGAAGAATGATGCTCACTTAAATCTATCCGTAATGGCGTTTCTCTCTCACAAAATAAGCACACACTGTAGAACTCAACACTATGAGGCTGTTGTTAACATTACTGCTACACAATTTTACAATCAAACTGCGCACGTGTTTTTCGTGGTGTGATAGGCTGAATATCTTGCATGCACAGACAGAAAGGCAGAACCCTAGCCACTAGAGGATCAGCTTTAACTTTTACAATCGGTGGAGTCGTGTTCTCTTGCATGGTGGTATTCTTTGCTTAAATGCCCACGTGGGTCCGTGCAAATCACCTCCTAAATCATCTACTCTGACAACTCTTTTTCCGCTACAGGTTTTTATGGTGCCGAGGATGCACAATTCGCTGTTCCTTGTTTTCACATTAATCATCATGTAACTTTTGTTTGTGGATAGCTATTGAATGACAAATACAAGACTTCGTCATTTCCACATCACTCTCGTTTCATTCTGGACTAATTTGGCAATTTGTTAAAGACGTTTTTTGTGTATCAGCCTCAAGAAATGCACGCCATACTACTGCAACAAAATATGTCCTTAAATGTTAACTCTCTTCAGAATTGAGGTTGAGGATGCATAGTTATCGCTCACTCATTGATTGCAGGACAGATTGTGGACAACTAAGGAGCATTCGAGACAGTGTAAATGACCAATCCAGAAAGTAGACAGCATTTTGTTTCTTTTTTTTGAAAACATTGCCAAATCATTAGGATTATTATTATCGTGCCACGTGGCTTTATGCGTGAGCCAACTCTCAGTGTGGTTTGTGGACAACTAAGGAGCACTCAAGACAGTGTAAATGACCAATCCAGAAAGTCGACAGCACTTTGTCTCTTTTTTTTGAAAACGTTGCCAAATCATTGGGATAATTAGTATCGTGCCACGTAGCTTTATGCGTGAGCCAACTCTCAGTGTGGTTGACCATCAGCTCTTTGGCATCTAATGCCAATTTTGTAATGTGTGTGCCACTTGATTGCAAGTGGAGAGAATTTTCAGCCAAGATATTTAAATACTTAGGCATGGATGAGTAGGGATGGTGCTGTCACTGCAGATCTCGTGGTGGCCAAACATCAGACAGCTGAGACTGGCATCCATCGCCAAAGTGCTACCCAGCGCACCACGAGGATGTGCATGCAACATTAGTTTCCCATAACTCTGCCCTTTTTTAACAGCCATGTATGGGCTACCTCACAATTCATGAAAAAATAAGAGATTCTGGTGATCATTCTTCCGCAGATTGCCTGTCATTTAACACTTAAAATGCTGAGTATTTTACGAGCAGGGGCTTAATAAAATTGCCTGCTTTAGCAAGTTTGCGCAAATTGAACAAAACCAGGATTTGTTGTAGTGCACGGACAGTACTCATTGCACGATTCAACTGCTTTTGGGAGATCTGCAAAACATTGTGTTCTAGGCTGCCGAATTCATCATTGCACATAACTTGAATCAAAATTGATCAATAATTGAGGAGAAAATTCTGGAACAAATGCAGAATGCGTGGGTATTTGCCAAAACCCTGTGCACCATCTCCAAGAGAATGATTCCGCCTGGATGATTTTGTGAGAGGCGACGGTGTTGACACGTGGTAGAACCTCTCACGCTGACTCGCGGCAGACACGTTGCTGGCGCACTGTTAATCACTAGCAGAGACAGAGTTTATGGCAAATAGGTTGGTGTGCGTTTGGTAATAAATGCTAAAAGCAAGGTATTAAACCCCGAGGCTTAGCTTTATGAGGAGATTTCCGTCGTGATGAGCACAGTCGACCGTGGTGCTCTAATGCCCATGTGTAAATGGTTTCCTCCCCATTTAACGTCAAAAGTGATTTTACATACCTTTCGAATGCTGAGAAATTGAGAGATTAATTATCATGTCATAGTTGCGCTTGCGTCCGCAGCGGTAGTCTTAGTTGCGGCTTAATGAATAGCATTGTGGCGTCACCTACCCGGTATTTTCTAGGGGCAGCACAATTTCAAGTAAGAGGCGAAATAGTATACTGCACGTCTGCCCCTAAAAGTAGAATATTATAAATGGTAGAATTCTGTCGACTCCAATGCACTGTTCTTCACGAATCACGGTTAAGATCCGCGCTGTATATAACGACAAGTATGACGTATGTCTACTTGCGTGGTCTGTCCTTTCGTCGAAGCTTACACCATTGGAATTAGGACGTGTCAAATTCAACAGCGTTGTGCAATGCTTTGTTACCCAAAAAACGAACCAGACCAACCCAACCAAGGACCCAATTTGTTTGGCACATTCTAAAGGAGCTGTTCCAGCGTCAAACTGTGCGCCTGGTTATGGGCACGTAATTGGGATTAAGATCACTGGGCTTTAACTGGAACGGACCACCGCAAATGTCATGCGGACATCCACCTTTCCATTGAGAGTGTAGAAGTCAGACCAATCTACCCGGCAACAGCATCGGTGGGCAAATGGCTACATGTAGTTCTGAGCCACTTCGAAATCACTGGATGTTATCAGGCAATATCGCAGAATAATATGGTGAGTCAGCAACTAAAGGGACCGCCATTTCAAATGCAAGCCCAGATTTGCAAGGTATTAACCATAAATCATCCTGATCCACATTGTAAACTCGCTTGCATCTGCGGTAGGTCAAGCGTGCCAAGGATTGCTGATAGAGTTTGTGTCTTGCTTATTATTTCAGATGGTAACTCATTGCGCAAAGTAAATTTGTTTTTCAACTATCAGCAAATTATCAAAATTATCGAAAGGGATCTGCTTTACTCGATATTTTAGCAAAAAACATTGTTATACAAAGACCTAAATCGATTGCTTTTGACAGCAGTTATTTGCATTCTATTTTAGAGTCTTAAATAGCTACTGTTCAAACGCTGTTTAGCTGCTCTGGGC